>OVBI01001263.1:0-38384 GCA_900406495.1 Sisymbrium altissimum | reverse complement strand
TAGACAAAAGTGTAGAATATGTATTCTAACCAAGTCATAACATAGACAAAAGATCAGAATATAAATTCTATCCTAATATAGAACATATAACAAATGATAGAATAGAAACGATCCATTCTCCACCTCCCTAGAATCTTTACAAAAAATAGAACCTACATTTTACGCAAAGTAGAACTATGACTAATACACAGAATGCATATTCTAACTAAAAACGAAAATATTTTGATTAAATCGTATCTTTTCAAAACTAATATGGAAAATGTTTATTAAATATTATATTCCCTTTTCTTTATTTTCTGATTTTTTTTATATTTTATACAACTTTTTTTTAATATTTTCGAAAATTAAAATAAGGGTAACAATGTCCAATGTTGACCAAAACAAGGAAAAGAATAATGTGACAATTTGCTTTTCAATGTAGCATTATTAACTAATTTTCCCTTTTAATATATGCATAACTAGTTTCATTAATTATAAATATATACATGTGTGGCTTAAAGCATATATTTGTTATGGTTTAAGTAAGGGATAGGTCTGGACAAGACAGATGCGATGAGCAATTCCCCTGTCATAAAGAAAACGTCAAATGCTTAGCAATAAGTGACTTTATTTAAAACCTACATATTTGGTCCATAATCTTAAAAATACCATACAAATCCATGTAGTTAGATATGACAAAACATGAAAAAACAACCACGCTGTTAAAATAACATTAATTTGAACTCCAAAATCTGCTTGCAGGAAAAGAACAAAAATAATCGGCTGGAACCTCACACAGTAAATAGAAAATTAAAAATGGATTGATGGAATGCCCATGATGTCATGATTTAGTGTGGGGACAAGAAAAAATGGGGACTAAAGGACCAAACAAAGTGCCACTCTTCACTATTTTCTGTCAACAAGGGAGAGTAAAGTTACCAGAAGAACCACAACCACCACTGATTCTGAAAAACCTGGTTAATAAATCAGCTCACTTCCAACAAAACATCAGGACCTACAATTCAATTCAGGCATTCACATCGATGGGAGCTCAAATAGATCAATCGGTGATGCATAAAAACGGATCATTCACTTTTATAATTCATGGTCAAAACTACTATAGAATTGGATCGTTGTTGCCAGAAGTAGGGAAACCACCAAAGTTAACCAGCTCTACATCTTTGATACTGCTAATGAGGTTGAAAACAGAATATCCACAGTGCACAAAACTACAAAAGCGGGGGAGTTGGATAAGAACATAGTAAAAGACCCCATCACTACTGTTGCTACATTCAACTGTTTGGCGAAAGTATTTAGAAAGGCAAAAGACAGATACGAGAAAGGTGATTGCCAAGAATTTAGTATCAGGCTGATCGGGCAAAAGAAACATAGAAGGCAATATGATATGCTAACTACGGATGAAATTTCAGGCTTAATAGTGGGTGATTTAACAGAGACATTTGGAGACAGGGATGTGATAGTACACCACCACTCAGTAGGTCTTCAGAAGATAAGTGATATACACCCTTTGTTCATGACGTTGCAATATCCTCTACTGTTTCCATACGTGAGATTTGATTTCATGAAGGGATATCCATAGTGGAAGCAGAAGGGAATTCTCGGAAATGAACTTTCGTCACTAAAAAGTATTACGCTTACCAGATTCAAACAAGGTTAGCGGAGGGTATGAAAATTGTTAGATCAAGGCGCTTGCTGCACCAGTATATTGTTGATGCATATATGTCAATAGAGTAAGAAAGGTTGTGTTGGTATCGACTGAATCAGAAAAATCAAGAGCAGATCTATACAACAATGTCAGAGATGTAGTATCTACAAATGCAAACTCAATTGGAAAAAGAGTGATTTTACACGCAAGCTATACAGGCAGCCTTCGATATATGGCAGAAAAGTATTACGATGCTATGGCCATATGTTAGATGGTATGGTAACCCGAATTTGTTTGTCACTATCATAACTAATCCAAAATGGGAAGAAATATCAGAGCATTTAAAAACGTATGTGAACGACGATGATATATTCAAATTAGCCCTGAGATATTCTCTCAAATTAAGAGATCGATGTAATACTTAGGTTTCGAATTTCATAACGACTCAAAATTCACACAATAGATTATTAGGCTTTCAAATTAAGCTAAATAATAATGATTGTAACTAAAGACAGAGTGCAGTAATGTCGGTTTGTAAGATCAATAAGGAGAATCATCAACTTCAACTTCAGGGAATTCTCAAGAAATAAAAAAATGCAAGGAAATCAGTCAATCAGTCAATCATATGATTCTTCTATGTTTTAAAACTTGAAACACAATGATAAAGTAAACTAGCCGTTGCTGCTAAAACTATGTAAGTCTAAAACCTAGAAAACTAAATTTCTTTGCGAGTTCTAAAGTATAAACATGCAATAATCTCATATTCAATCTGTGCGCAAAATCCCTAAGTCAAATTTCTTTGCAGATAGGTATTTTGCTCACCTAGTGTTCTAACTATTTAACCAAATGTCGTTGCGAGAATCAACATATGATCAATAATCTTACCCTTCTTTTAAGATCAAGCATTAATTACAACCTAGATAAAGAACTAGTGTTTAGAATCCTTAATTAACTAATCAACTTAGCAATCCATGAAATCCTTAATGAGAAACCCTAAAACTAACTAGCAAACTACTCAGACATGGAAATTGAAGCAATAAACATGATTGAATAAGATTACGTAAGAGAAATAAGAATTAATGGAGTTTAGAATCTTCTCTGAAGGAGTCTGAATTCTTCTCTCCAAAAGCTCTCTCTAGAATACTTGATAGAATAAAAGATAGGTATAAACAATGACCTTAAGAACCTATAAATATCCTAAACACTCGAAAAGGGGCTTATTTGTAAATAAGGAAGAGTCTGGGTGAATTGCCATTGAAAATTGCCTGTCTGGTGGGTGTCGATCGGCACCAGCTCCAAAAGCACATTCCGACTTGAATTCTTCAGCACAGCTTCTTAGTTTTCTCCAAAATGGCCCATATAACCTCCAAATAAGCTCAAATCATACATAAACCTGTAAAGACTCTAAAAGACTCCAAAAATATTAAAAAGACTATATATTCAACTTATATCATGGTTAAAAACCATAAAAACCATAATATATCAACTACCCTAAACTTAGCATTTGCTTACCCTCAAGAAAAACATAAGACTAAACCTGTGAGTTTGAAAACGTTGGAACTCACATATCCTTTAAAACACCAAATCAACTAACACATTTGTAAGCCACATCAAACAGCATCAACTTTAGATAGAACATCAACTACTTGCCCCCAGACTTATCAACCATTCCAATTCCAGTCCACAATGAATAAGAGATCTAAATTCACCATCAGTGACCTTTTCAAATTTAAAGCGTGCAGTCTGATCGAGAGAATATCGATCAAAGGACACATGGACTCTTACTTTTTCAAGTTCTGATTGTGAGATAGTTTTGCTTCAAGTTTCTTTCCTCTCCTTTTTTCTCACTTCCATTTGGTCGATTTTTCCCTATTAGGGTATCATTTTTTTTTATCAACTGAATGCTCTGAACAGGTATTCATGAAACAAAGAATATCAACGGGGTTACTGTCAAAATTCTTGATCACTTTTTTTAGACCTATAACTTTGTGTCTTTTTTAAAGGATTGAGGGGAAGAGAGAGGGAAACCATAATTACAAACCAGCTGTTTCAGACTTGAATAAGGAATCCAATGTAAAGTATACCAAGCCCTAAGATGAGAGAAATTAAGTTCATTAGGTGTTAGGCTATCTCAAGATCCTTCAAATAATCAAACAGATGTGGAGATAATGGTAGATCAAATCATCTTTGGGTTTCATATCAATAAAATATGCTGTCAATGGATGTAAGAATGGTCACTAAAGTGGTAATCAAAGTGGTTATTTCCAAGAAAAACTCATAGTTCCTGACAAGTTTTGACTCAATAAAACAATAAAACTGACACAACTGACTCAAAACAAAGCATAGCAAAATACATCAGTATTTTCCTCCCCCAGACTTAAGTAATATTATCCCCAGTGTACCAAGCCGTAGGATTGGAAAAAAACTAAAGCAAAAACAAAGAAATAAAGACAAGGCCAAGAATACTTACTTGCAGAGTGGGTGCCGACCGAAACCAAGGTCGGCTCCTTACTCTTTGCCGACTTTGCATAATGTTTTTTTTACACAAAAAAGGGTAAAAGTTAGTAAAAACCAAGACGAACATAGAAGAAAATCCTAGGGTTGCCTCCCACTAAGCGCTTATTTTCAGTTATTAACTTGACTGTGTGTCTGGTGGATCAGATGGTGGTATTGAATGCCTCTGAGTGGAACATCTCATTATCTAAGGTGGCGTGTAAGTAGTTGATGCATGAGATCTACCAAGGAAGTGAGGAATAGCAGAAGGGCGGGATTTGACTCTGGGTGGGACACTTCTTTTTCCTACAGAATCATCAAAAGAAGAAATAAGCGCTCTACGATAACCTCGTAGCTTTCTTAACTGTGAGACAGCTTTTAAATTTTTAAAATTCTTTTTGATGATATCAGGAGGTTTTGAATTTGGAACAGGAAGTGCATACCTTTGCTTTAATGAAGGCTTCTCGAGTGTGGGGTGTGTAACTTTTTGTTTAGAAACAGTTTGCAGACTTGCAGCATTAGAAACCTCCCAAAACTATGTATTTTGGTCGTTTCTGGTTTGGTCTGTGGGGGGTGTTGATCGGCACCAAGTCTGTACCTCGGATTTCTGCACTTTTTCTGCAATCCAGCTCTACAATCCTTGCTTCCATCACAAAAACATCATTCTCCAGCACTTGTCTGTGTCTGAACTTTCATTATTGATTCTAGCCCATACCAGATTATCTCCACTCCAATTTTGAAGCCCATCAGCTTGGTTAAAAGTCTCAACCAATCCCTCTTGAACACTTAGCATATTCACTTGCTCAACAACCTTCAACTCTTTGACATATCCAGCAGTAATGTCAACTGGATGCCCTGCTTCTGAGTCTTCATCCATGACAACCTCTATAGAAAAGGTTTGACCATCTATGGTAGCCTTCCTCCTTAGTTTATCCATGTCAAAGTTCATGGTCTTATCACCCAAGTCAAGCTCTATCTGTCTTTTCTGATATCAATGATAGCTCCAACTGTAGCTAAAAAGGACCTTCCAAGCATAAGAGGATATTGAGGCTCTTCACCATATTCCAAAACCACAAAGTCCGTGGGAATTGTGCATCCTGCAAAATGAAGTGGCACATCTTCTAAAACACCTTCTGAAACTGTCTTGGAGCAATCAGGTAGGATAAGATGGATCCTTGTGGACTTGAAGTCAGTCAACCCCAGTCTTACAGCAACTGAATGATGCATAAGGTTGATGCTGGAGCCATGATCACAAAGGAAGTGAGGAAATCTTCCTGTAGAAATGGAGCAATCAAGCACAAAACCCCCCTGGATCAGGTAACTTCTCTAGAACCCTCCTCTAAATCATGGCACTGACCTGTTCAGAGATTCTTACTTTCCTCTCCTTCCTTGAGACAGTCTTTCTTAAAAAGACTGAACTGATAACCTTTGTGAGCAATGCTGCTTCCTCAGGACACACACCATTCACAATCATCCTCTTAACATACCTCTTAATTAGAACTAAAAGCTTTGCATCCACTAGTGGTATCTCAATCAGCACTTTGTTTATGATTGTCTTGCACATTTCCTATTATATCTCTTGTTTGGACTTTATGGGTCTCAGATAAAGTATCTTAGGTCTGTGGACCGTCTCCTCAGCTGTTGGATGTTGATTTAGGATGATCAGCACGCTCTTCTGACGGCAATTGAAAAACGCCGATCTGGTGACGATCGACAGCTCCATCACGTGTTCATTAGCACTCAAAATTGGTCACGAGTTGTGTTGACTTTTGTCCGTCGACACCCAAAAAATCTTGAATCTCAAAGGGGTGTCGATCGACACCCTGATAGTGTCGATCAGCACCTGTTTCCACGATCGACCCTCCATTTGCAGTGACGAGCCGGCTCGATTCTCGTCCGTCAGAACTCGAAAATCTGGGTTTTTTATGGGTGTCGATCGGCACCACCTCTAAGACTTCAAACTTTTCAGCAAAATTTTCAAACTCCACGAGATTTTCATCAGTTCTCACCATTATGGCATTGACATGATGTCTTGGGTTGTTCTCAGTCTGTCCAGGGAGGATTCCTTCTTGCCTTGTAACAGATTTAACATTCTGAGCAACCTGAACATCCAACTTCTTCACATGAGAATTCAAATACTCAATCTTACTATTCAGGTCAGTGTACATAGTATCCATTAATGTCCACTGTCATTTTAGTCTGACCTTCAAGAAGCTGTTCCAACATACTTTCCACCCTGCTTTCTGAATTTTAGGAAGAACTGGTTGGTAAGAAGATGAACCATAGTTCCTATTGAAAACACTGTTCTGAAAAGGTTTATGGTAAGAAGAACCAAGTCTTGCTGGTTTGCAAATATCTGACCTTGAAATCCAACTCCATTGATGTAGTTCACATCCTCTTCCTCTGATTCTAAGGTTTCAACTTCTGCAGAAAAATGGACTTGTTTCTTACCCACCATAAAATTATGGATAGAATCCACCTTGGATTTCAACTCAGCACTTTGAACACCTCTATTACTCTCATCCAGCTTTTTTCTTTCAAAGTCTGGATTGTTGGTGATATTGCTAGACACCAAGTTCTCAATCAACCTTTAAGCTTCTTCTGGGCTTCTAGTGTTGAATTTCCTTTCACTTGCAGCATCTAGGGCAATCTGATATCTCCAATCAATTCCTCTAAATAAGATACTCAACAACTGAACATCACTGAACCCATCGTGTGGATAATCCCTCTGATAGACTCTGAATCTGGTCTAAGAAGTCATGAATGCTTCACTAGGTCTTTGAGAAAATGTACAGATCTTTGTTCTCAAGTCTTCATACCTTGCATCAACAAAGAGGTTGTTGAGGAAAACATTCTTGGTGTCATACCAAGTAGTCAAAGAACCTGGGTGCAATTGCTTGAGCCAATAAGTTGCATCCAACAAGAGAATATAGGAACAATTTGCAGAAAATATAGTTCTCAGAAACTCCATTCAGCTTGATGCTTGTCACCAAGTCCTAAATTTTCTGAAGATGGTCCACGGGGTGTTAATGAGCAAGACCATGAAAAGGGTGCTAATCCACAAGAGTGTAGTATGCAGGTTTCAGTTCAAAGTCATTCATTTGGAAGGGAGGATGAAGAATTACAGACCGGTTAGCATAAAATTGATCAGGTCTGTTGTAGTCAGAAAGTGTTCTTCCTCGAGTAGGTGCTGCAACAGCTACAGCCACATGTTGCCCATCAGCAACAATTAGGGCGATTGGTTCACCAGGAGGACCTTCTTCTGGTATGACATTCCCCTGATCATCAATCAAGTTCCCTTCCACTTTTTTTTGTGTGACCCTCTTGGTCTCGTAAGACTCCAGCAGCATCAGGCAGGATGACTACTCTCTGCATCTCTGCTGATTTCTTAGCTTTTCTGTTCGTTCGTTCGTTCTAACTTTCTCAACTCTTGATTTGAAAGGTTCACAAGCTGAGTTTCTTTGTTTCTCCTAGTACTGTGATTATACATACACCTGAAAACAAGAAAAAAAGAAAAAAACTACGTAAGTAAATAAGCAAAACGAAGTTTGGTCTAAATTCTATAACAAATCTAATGGCGAAATCACTGAATCCCCGGCAACGACGCCAAAATTTGATATGCTCAAATTAACCCTGAGTTACTCTCTCAAATTTAAAGATTGATGTAATACTTAGGGTCGAATTCCACAAGGACACAAGATTCACTCATTAGATTATTAGGTTTTCGAATTAAGCTAAAAAAAGAATGATTGTACGTAACTAAAGACAGAGTAAAGTCGGTTTGTAAGATCAATAAGGAGAATCGTCAAGTTCAGTGAATTCTCAGAAAATCAAGAATGCAAGTAAATCAGTCAATCATGATTTTTCTATGTTCTAGAACTTGAAACATAATGATAAAGTAAATCAGCCGTCGCTGCGAAAACTATCTATGTCTAAAACGTAGAAAACTAAATTTATTTGCGAGTTATAAAATATAAGCATGCAATAATCTCAGGTTCAATCCGTTCACAAAATCCCTAACAAATTTCTTTACAGATAGGTATTTTGCTCACCTTGGGTTTTTATAACTAATTAACCAATTGTCGTTGCGAGAATCAACCTATGATCAATAATCTAACTTTTCATTTAAGATCAAGCATTAATTACAACCTAGATAAAGAACTAATTTTTAGAATCCTTAATTAACCAATCAACTTAGCAATCCATCAAAATTCCTAATGAGAAACCCTAAACCTAACTAGGAAACTACTTAGACATGGAAATTGAAGCAATAAACATGATTGAATAAGATTGCATAAGAGAAATAAGAATAGAATTAATGGAGTTCTGAATCTTCTCTGAATGAGTCTGAATTCTTATCTCTAAAAGCTCATTCTATAATACTTGATAGAATAAAAGATCGGTATAAACAATGACCTTGAAAACCTATAAATATCCTAAAAACTTGAAAGGGGCTTATTTATAAATAAGGAAAAGTCTGGGCAAATTTCTATTTCTTCAGAAGTCTTCAAACTCCCGTGGAAAATTGCCTGTCTAGTGGGTGTCGATCGGCACCCATGGCTGGTGTCGATCGGCACCAGCTCCAAAAGCATATTCCGATTTGAATTCTTCACCAAAGATTCTCGGTTTGCTCCATAATGACCCATAGTATCTAAATAAGCTCCGTTCATACATAAACCTTTAAAAGACTCATAAACATATAAAAGACTCATAAAGACTCCAAAGACATTAAAAATACTCTATATATTCAACTTATATCATGGCTAAAAACCATAAAAACCATGATATATCAGACGAAGTAATCAACAGACTTGACTTAGAACGACGAGTGTTCAAGATAAATTTAAATGAGCTTTTAGCAGACTTTAACAAAGGTATTTTTTTCCCCCCGACCAGTTGCAGGTAATATTTAGCTTATATCTTTTATAGACTTCTAATACATCAGAATAAACAACTACTTCCACATCTTCAATTGTAAAATTCCAAAAAAAGTTGTTTACATGATCAAATTTAGAAAAAAAAGATTTCCACAGGCACACATACTTAATTCTATGGCTGTCAAGAGATCTAAAAAAGTCGACGCCAAATGATATCGAGAGGTTCATAACAATAGAAATACCAGACAAAGAAGAAGATCCAAAAGCATACAAATTGGTTGAGCAACACATGGTGTATGGGCCATGTGGGAAAGAGCGACCGACCTCGCCATGTATGGAAAACGGGATTTGTTCAAAAAAAATGTATTGCCAAACAGGCAAATAAACGAATCGGATTATATCTTATATCAACGCCAAGACATTGGAAGATATGTGTTAAAGGGGAAGACTAAGCTCGATAATCAGTTTGTGGTGCCTCAAAATGTACAAATTTTAAAGAAGTACAAAGGCCATATCAATGTTGAATGGTGTAAGAAATCAAAAGCAATCAAATACATTACCAATGGAGTGGACATACCAACCATTATGATCAGAAAAGATAAGAAACAGATAAGGAGAAAGTTCTGGGAGTGTAAAGAATGAGATTAATGAATATATAACATCCTTACCGCCCCAATTACTGGGCTTCCATGTCCTCTCACTAGGCCCATGGGCTATCTCACCCCTGTCCGACAGTCAATGCATTAATTGGGAAATTTAAAAATTATGATATAATATCCATGTAATCACCAAATAGTTTTGTATTTGCCTAATCCAGTCTTCATCCATGGACAGCTCTATGTGGCTTTGTCAAGAGTCACTTGACCAAAGAGGCTGCAAATCCTAGACACGACAAAGAATAAGTGAGGTAAGCAATTCCTCACAAACATCGTCAAGCGTTCCTGGATCTACCACATATTGAAGTATGAACTCTTCAATCTCTCATATATTACTTAACATACGAAAATAATGAAAAAGATAAACAATTCAGGACACATAAAAAAAGAAACTAGATAACAAAAATATTTTTATTTCATACACATTTCCATATCACAATGGCTGCGTAGAGAATGATGCTAATAATGATTGGACGAATTCGTAACAAAAATAAAGAGGTCAAACAGTAATTCAGTTAAAATATACATAACTCATTTGAGGATTCCTTTAAAATTTTATCAATTCATATAGAATTTCACACAGCGTTTATTAAACAAATGACTAAACAGAGAGACCAGCAGATCGACAGTAATGAAATGTTTTATTTGTAATAATTGATTTTTACGATTTGCAGGACAAAATTTGATGTTTTTAAGAATAATTAGGATAGTATCCATGCATTTGCACGGGGTTGATGATTATCTTAATATTTATTTTTAATTTAATACATATAAACTATATGTAAAAATGCTGAAAATTGTGAAATGAATGTATATATTTTTTATCAATGACAAAAAAATTTAAAGATATTATGTAATTTATATACATGCATATATTTATTTATTTATATGGTGACATGTAATTAATGTTGTACATGTTATTTATTGTGATTTTGAAAATTTTCCATCAAAACTTTTACAAAAAAACCACATTATTCCAAAAACAAATTTCTTCAAAAAATACAATTTTCAAAATTTCTTATCAATATGTAAATCTGCAAATTTTCAGAAACAAAATTATGACGTGAAAATTATTCAAAAATATTCATCTTAATAGTTCACAGAATTTCTGGCCAGAAACATAAATTCACAAATTTTAATTCAAAAACATTTATGTAAAAATATGATTTCTAATTTTATTCCACCAAACATTCCATTTTTGCAAATTTCCTACAAAAAACGATTAGATTTTTTTTATTTCATGCCAACACAATCACGTCACATACATACATACATAATTTCTTCCCCTAAAATAATATTTAACAAATTTTCTGCAAAATAAATTTATGTCAAAAAGCTTCTAAAAGGTTCAATTACAAAAAAAAATCTGATTGTAAAAATACATTATGATCAGCATAATTCTCAAAGCTGAAACTAAAAATATTATATGAATGTGTTAATATATTATTTCTATGTAAATTATTGTGATATTTAATTTATGTTTTAATTTAATATTAATTTTTTAATTTGTTAATAATTTATTGTTAAGATACATTTTAAGAAACTCTTATCAAGTGCTAACAAAGTTTAAATGATAAAATTTATTATATTTAGTTTTGGAAATGAAATATCAATTGAAATGATTTAATTAATTACAATTAATATCATATTTCCTTTTTTAAACCACTAATTCAAACATTTGATACTAATCTCAGCTTCTACGAATCCTCTACTTTTTGATTTTGGTTAAAATACGGGAACTTTGCAAAATTAGATCTCAAATCTTAGTCAATTGCAAAAATAACTATCTATTTTTCTCTCTCCAACATTTGACAAATTCTCCTTTTTTCCACCCTTATGTCCCTAAAGTATTCACAAAAATCCCTTTACTTCTGATTTAATTTTATTTTAGGCAAAAATTATAATTACATTGATATCTTCATCTCCTTCACTCGTTTACGATTGTGCCACCGCCATCAATGTTTCAACCACCATTGCCAACCAAATTTGAAGCTTTAAATGCTTCAACCACCTGAATTTGTGAGACTAAATCACATCCAATGCTCTCACAACTTCATTTTCTTCCATCTCCTCTCCAGTTTCATCTATAAAACTTCATATTTTTCATTCTAAACATTTCAAATGCTTCAAGCTTGTGATATGTGGTTATTCTTCGGTGGTGATTAAACACTGCCTCGATTTATTCGGTGGTGACTATAGGCGTCTTCTGGGTGCTTTACGAAGTGAAACAACCACGTATAAGGTAGATTTTCAGTAGATATCGTGAATTTCATATCTATTCCGCGAATTTAG
This sequence comes from Sisymbrium altissimum, assembly GCA_900406495.1. Lineage (NCBI taxonomy): Eukaryota > Viridiplantae > Streptophyta > Magnoliopsida > Brassicales > Brassicaceae > Sisymbrium > Sisymbrium altissimum. The sequence continues at coordinate 26,421 of OVBI01001263.1, read as the reverse complement.
ACTTCTTTTGTTAGTTTACCATTGTAGTCTACTTGTAAAGTCTACAATGTGGTCAGTTTTGCAATTCAAAAATTTTCCCGACTTTCGTGCCATAGACTGAAAATGAAGTCTGCGGAATTCCTTTGTTAACAAACAAATATGGAGTAGACTTCATTGTAACCCTCCAGACGCAGACTTCGTTTGAAGTCTATTTAAGTCTATATTTGCAATTGACCAAAATATTGACTTTTTGAAATGACTTCTAGATGAAGTCTTTTCGCCGGTCAACCATTGACTTTCTTAGTAGACTTCACAAGAAGTCTACTTTGGCTATAATTGCAATTGACCAAAATGTTAAAACATTGACCGGTATTGTTTGAATTTAATTAATTAGTAGACTTTGAAACGAAGTCTACTAATTAATTTAATTAAATTTTGGTCAACCCCAAAACTAACCACGACAGACTGCAAACGAAGTCTACTCCACCGCAGACTTCATTTGAAGTCTACTTCTAAAAAGTCAAACTTGGTCAATTGCAGAACTAACCACGACGAAGTCTTCTCACCGACGTAAACTTTAAACCGAAGTCTACCGCTTTACGTAGACATTGATAAGAAGTATATTACTGAGCTTGAAGTCTACCCTAAAGTTAATATATTGACGACTGAGATAAAGACTGAAAACATATATTGCACAATAAATTTTATCATTAGTTTCATGATAGATATATGATTAAGCAAATATCTTCTCATTTTGAAAAAGAATATATTAAGTATCTAAGCATATAAATTTACTCGGTTTTTAATAATTATGGATATAAATTGAATTTGAAATATTTCATCTCAATTATTGATTGACATATATAGGTAGAAAATTTAAATATTTTGAATAATATTCAGTTGCTATTGTTATGTTAAGGTTAAGTTATGACTTTAAACAATCAAAATCAGTTTATAATTATGTTTGTAAATAGATAAGAAATAAGAAAAATAATTAATTTTTTATATATTAATATGTTTGGCAGGATAACAAATTAAAATTAAAAAAAAAATAAAAAAATTGAGAAAGTTGAGAAAATTGTGAAAAAGACACATCAACAAAATAACTTATAATTACTTCTCCGTTAATACATAGTAGATTATAAGAATTAATGATGATGAAAATAAAAACCCATAAACCCTTCACTTACTAAGAAACATAAATTAGTGATACCGTGCAACAAAATCCAACAAAATATTCAAAATAAACCCAATAAATAGAGGGAACAAAGAAGACCCAAAAAAAAAATTGTAATGATCAAAAATAAGTACAATAAAGAAAAACCAAAAAAAAGTTAAAAAAAAAAAAACAAACAAACCCCATCAGGGATGGGTCAATCTCTAATCTTTTAAATAAGAGACAGTTTTGAAACAATTCTAATAAAAATTTTACTTTTATTTTTATATTTATTTCTTTTCGGCTGTAGATACCATTTCGTAGTCTAAAATGCATCAGCGGATACTAATTGATGTTTTGTATTTTTGACTAATTATGAAATTNTAAAAAAAAAAAAAAAAAAAAAACTAGTCACATGGACATTGCTACGCAGTGTGCGTTACATAAAGGGTAGAAATGCATAGCCATACACGTGCGACCTATAATATCATTCGTCAGTGATTTTGAGTAGGGCCTAAATTTAAGCGATAAACCCCATTTTCGGAGATGCCTGCCTCCACCACTACACGCATGCTTCACCTTTTTGCAAATTGTGTCATCCAGATTTTCTTTTAATAAAATACTAGTTAATTTTCCTATACTTTTATACACGGATATAAACATTTATAAAATAACTAAATTAAAATTATTGGTTATTATTATTTTTTTTTATTTATAATTTTTTATTTGTTTTGTCAACTATATGTATTGATTTAAATAGACAATTATTCTAAATAATTTTAAAATATTATATATCTTATTAAATATGTTTTGGTATAAGAATTTAGATAAGTATCATTCCTTATTTTTAGATTTATTATGTGTATATATATATATATATTCTTTTGAATTGAAATACAATTAGTTTTTGGTTCTATTTAGATTAAAGTTGGGTTGGTTTTTTCGTCTTAGAATTGTAAAGATATTTTTGTAAAATATGTCTACTGATATATGTTTTTTTCGAAATTTTTTTTTTAAAAAAAACTAAGTATATATCGGTTTAAAGTTGCATAAACGAACTGTAACAATAATCTTTCAAAAACTCAAGCATATATATTTACACAAATAAAGATATCAGACATCTCATATATATAAATTTGTCTAGTCCCGTTTTCTTTTTTTAGTTATTTATTTAGATTTATAAATATATTTTCGTAAAATACTATATAATATTATATATCTTTTTGGAATTTTTTATAATACTAAAATATTGATCAGTGCATAAACGAACTAAATTGGTAATTTGTTAAAAATTTATGAACATATCGTCAGAATTATTTATTTTGAATTATCATTTTTTATATATAAAACTTATTTATAATAACTTTAATATTTCTTATATAACATTTTTAACGTTTTTTAGATATGTAAAATGTTTTTAAGGTTTCCAAATATCTCTGGTTTAGTCTTTATTATCCTAGTCTTGATTTATTTGAAATCTTAATCATTTTCACGATTTATTTTGAATCATAATAATTAAAATATTTTAAAATTATTAAAAATGACTTTCAATTTTGGAAATTAACGTTTTTATATTTAATAAAATATTTTTATATTTCAAAGTTGTTTTATTTTTAATATAATTTTAAAAGGACTTTCTTTTTTTTTTGTAATTTTCGTTTTCAATATATATACAAAAATTATTTTATATTTTAAAATTATTTTCTTTTATCTATGTGATTTTGAAAAAAAATCATTACACAAAAAAAATAAATTAAAAAGTTTTAGTAATGTAATTGTTTTAAAGTTATTTCCTTTTTAATATGATTTAAAAAAGACTTTCTTTTTTTTGGAATTAACATTTTTATATCTAATAGAAATATTTATATTTTTCAAAGTTATTTCCTTTTTAATATAATTTAAAAAAAAAACTTTTCCTTTTTCTATTTTTTTAAAAATCTATATAAAAGTTATTTTATTTTTAAAATTATTTTTTTATTAATGTGACTTTTTTAAAAAGTTATCAAAAAATATTAAAAATTTTTTTAGTAATAACAAACAAATATAATAATTAAATTTTACTAAGAATATATATATATAATTGATCTCTGTGAAAATTAGTACCAGAAACTTAGAAAAGTAATATTATACAGATATTGTTTTAGAACGTTGACTTATTGACCTTATTACAGTAGAGTACAGGGATTGCTTACATACCAGTTTATTCTTATTGGAAGCTAACTTTATGGAATTAAAGTGATACTTTATAGAAACAATAACCAAATTTGACGGATCGCTATTACTTTTCGTGTCTTCTGAACAAAAAATAAAAAATTTGGTATTCCAACACTATGAGTCATAATCTATGACTCACTTTTAGTTATTTGATTTTAATTAAAGAAGAGCTTAAGCTTCTTCATCCTCTCTAATGACCGTCACTGTTGTTGAAGAATGAACAAGAAACCGAAGAGTTTGAGCTCCGTAAGCTTTTCCTTTTATTGCTCTTATTTCTTTTCTCTTTCTTCCACTTCCATAACTTTGTTGCTTTTCGTTTCTTGTTCACATTTTGCCATTTCAAGATCTTATGGCTTTCAAGGGATTAGCAAAAAAAAAAAAAAAACTTTATGATACAAAAGTTGTGAAATTTCCTCTAGCTTGATGGGATTGAAGTTCTGGACCAACATTTGATGATCTTAAGCTTCCACAATCATGGAATTTCAAGTCTTTTTTTGTGTTGTTACTGTTTTTGCTTTACTGGGTTTGTGCGTATTCAGACAGTTAAGTGTCTGTAAATGTTCGTATAGATGCACAATCTTGACACGGTTGATAAATGAGGTCATACAACTTTCTACATACTTTTTCATTGTTGTCATTTGTGAGTTTGGGTATAGATACTGATCATGCCCTAAGATTGTATAATTGAGGTACTTTGTGATTTGAGTTTAATGTGTTCTTGATCTTTTATTTGTTTCAGGTATCACTAAATATGAATCAGAAAAGAAGAAGCTCGTCTCTTCGTAGATTGTTCCCTTTCGTGTTCTTGCTTGCCATGGTTTTCCTTGTAGGGAATGCGTTTATTACAGTAGACTATAAAGAGGTATAATTTTCTTCTGTAACCTTAACTTAAAGCATTTTGTAAATCTTGAGTATGAAAGATTTTGGTTATAATAATTGACAGGGTCGTATCTCGGGATGGAGTTCGATAATTAGACTAAATCTTGGAAAACTACAGATGTGCAAGGTCTGGTTTGATAAGCTGCTACTCAGTTTTTTATGCACACAAAAAAAAGTTCCTTGTCTATCTGAATATTGACACTTTTCATGTAACTTTACTTAATTAGATACAACTCAGGCCTCTTGGAAGCGAGACGTTACCGAGAGGCATTGTTGCAAGTACATCTGACTTGGAAATGCGACCTTTATGGGGGGCAAAACGCAAAAAGGTGTTTAAACGTTACCAGCTATCTCACAAGTTTCTTTTTTGTCATTCCTTACCACTACATCTTCTGTTTCTTTGCTCAGAACCCAAAGCAGAACTTATTGGCTATGGCAGCCGGAATAAAACAGAAGGAAAGTGTCAACAAGATTGTCAAGAAGGTAAATTTCGGACATTGCCTCTCCTTAAATGAACCAAATTTGATGTAATATATCTTGTGGCAGTTCTCATCAAGTGAGTTCGTTGTGATGCTGTTCCATTATGATGGCGTCGTAGATGACTGGAAGGAGTTTGAATGGAGTGAAACTGCTATTCATGTTTCTGTTGTAAACCAAACTAAGTGGTAACTGTCTTTTCTGACTCATAAACCGTATTTATAGCATTTAGCTGTACAGTTTCTGTATCTTTTCTGGTTCTTGTTAGGTGGTTTGCAAAGCGGTTTCTACACCCCGATATTGTCTCAGCATATTCTTACATATTTCTATGGGATGAAGATCTTGGTGTTGACCATTTTGATGCTAAAAGGTAAATATGTCATACAAAGAACATTTTTTTGCTTGTAATGTGATAAAAATGATATGAAACTGATGTATTTATGTAGGTATGTTTCAATAATTAAAGAAGAAGGGCTGGAAATATCACAACCGGCTCTTGATCCTAATTTGTCTGAAGTGCATCATCAACTTACTTCACGAGACAAGAACTCAAGAGTACATAGGTACTTCTCCCATGTTCCAAGATCTTCTATCTGAGAGAAGAAACAGATTAGAAGAATGACTTAATTTATCTTATTGCAATGCTTTTTTTTGTGTATCAGGAGAACATACAAAGTCATTGGTAAGACTAGGTGCGACGAGAATAGCACTGGACCTCCTTGCTCAGGGTAAAAAAAACTGAATATTTTTCTCATTCTTCAGTGAAAAGCATAACCAGATAATTTAACTCATTAAGAAACTCTTTACTTACAGATTTGTTGAAATGATGGCTCCTGTGTTCTCCAGAGCAGCCTGGAGGTGTACATGGCATATGATTCAGGTATTGCAATAAGTTGGATTTATTATGTGTCACACAGTAATGAAGACCCTCACCATATGTATACTTGAATTGTTTCATTGCTGTTTAAATCTTTTACAGAATGACTTAAACCATGGATGGGGTATAGATTTTCAGCTTGGATATTGCGCACAGGTAAATTATGACTGAGACATGCCAATACATTCTTTTGTGTTATTTTTCGGTTTTTTTTTTCTCAGCACTGTGTTGTTGCGTTGAATAGGGTGATCGAACTAAAAACATTGGCATTGTTGATTCCGAGTATATACTTCATCTTGGTCTTCCTACATTAGGAGGTTCAGCTGAGAATAAGGTTTGATACTTCTCCTGCCAATCCTTTAGCCGATCCCTTATTACTTTTATTTTGAAAGTAACTATAATTACTGCATATAAGCAGATGGATTCGGAACAACGTGATAAGACCAAGACTGAGGACAGCTCAGACAAATCTGTATGCAACTCTTTTGCCTTAATTTGCTCTCTCACTTTTGCCATTTTAGATATCAGAGTTTTAGTCTAATAACTGTTGTCATGCAGAAACCATCAACTACTCAAATGTCGTCTTCTAGATCTGAGGTTAACTTCTATTCTCCTAACAACATATAATATCAGTTTTCTCTTCTTAGTGTCCATAGAGTGCTTTGTATGGCTAAATTGGCTATTCACACAAAACCGTTATTATCTAGGTCCGGAAGCAGACTTACGCCGAGTTGGAGACTTTTAAGCACAGATGGAAAAATGCTGTCAAGAACGATGAGTGCTGGATAGACCGATTCTAACCATAAAAAGATTGCATGTTTTGGACAAAACTATACATACATACAAGCATAGGAGTACCTGAAAGAGCCCAAGGAAGCAAAAGAGAAGGAGAGATGATTACGGACTGGTAAGATGACAGCTTCTGAAGATCTTCACATTGATGCTTTGAACTGCATTTAACCAATCATTGGAGGTATACATGTAGCTCAAGTTAGATTCTCTTTAGGATGTTACAAATTTGTACTAGAACACCGGGGATTCTTTGGTGATCCTTCTATCTCCCAATTTATAGTCTCAAAGTTTAGCACAAAAGTCTTACTAGTGCTTTAAATATGTACCATCGGAAATACACAAGGTTGTGAAATAAAAGCTGAGTTTTTTACAAATGGGTTGTTCATTACTCTTTGGGTTTTCTCTATCTTCTTGCGAGTAGATCCAGTTACATAAGAGCAGATTTGCTTATGATTCTTGAGATTATTCCTCCAATCTCTTCTCCACAATCCTCTTGTACATGATGCCCAGCCTAATAAGGGCAAAATCAGTTGAAGTTAGCTTTGTTGTTAACTGATGTCTAATGGATTCAAGGAAATAGCCGGTACCATTGGAAGTTCAACGAGATTATGTCCCGAACTCTTGCAGAACTCTTCAACTCCTTGATAGCTCAGCCACTTGTCTCGCTGTCCCCAGCACACGGTGGTCGGGATTTTCCAGTCTTTATCCATCAGTGAGGTCCTCATTTCTTCTGTATAGCCCTGTCAGGTAAAATCCATAAGAATTTTCCATTCTATCTCTAGATATCATCACCTTGAAAAATCTTGTTTTTGATAAGGAACCTTAAGCTCCTTCTTCATGGCCCTGCTGATGGCGTTAAGGGCAAAACCAGAAGAACCTGAGGTAAGATAAGGTCTTCGGTAAACCATTGCATCATCTTCTTTCATTTTGTAAGGACCACAGCTTGTGAGAGGCTTGTCACTTGCTCTTAGAGGATCCTATTGGTTTTAGATAAACCAGGAATTTTATGTCAACATAACCTTCACAGGAGCAAACAATAAGAAGCAACTTTGATAAAACCAACCTGAGAGAAAATCTCCCCGAGCAAAAAGTTGCTGAATACAGACAAGGTTGATGGAAGTTTAGCATGTTCGGGTGTGAGCTGAAACAGCAAAAACAACAGGCTCTTAGTTAGTTTGAAATTAAGAGAAGAAAGTGGTTGGTTTTGATTACGATTTTTTTCCTTACAGGAGGATTCAAGAGTATGAGATTCTTTATCTTCTCTGGTCGGTTTCTTGCGTATTTAACCGCAGCCGTTGAGAAGTATCCCTGATAAAAAAAAACACCAAACAAGAGAAGTTAACACTGAACATTATCTGTAACATTACTCTTTTAGTTGCAAAAGAAGTGATGATACTTACCTGCACAACCAGTGACACCTTACTAGTAGTGACCTCATCAATAAATGACTCAAGCGACGAAACATACTCTGCAAAGCCACAAATCATTCTGATAAATCTTGAAACTTTTTCAGGCTAAAGTTTGTAAACAAGCACGCGGGGGTTTAAGACCACATGTTACCGTCCAATGTATAGTTGAATCCATATCCAGCTTGAGGCTTGTCTGAAAATCCAAATCCTAGCCAATCGAAAGCAATGGCACGGTAGTTCTTCGAAAGCACGGGAAGAGCTTTACGGTAAGAGTAAGCCTAAAGATACAAAAAGAAAAACCTCAAAACCTGTAATTTATTCATGGTAAGAAGATTNGTTTGAAAAAAAAAAAAAAAAAAAAAAGATTGATGTGTATTGAAGTGATACATTATTATTATATTATTACCTGAGATGGGAATCCATGGATCAGTATAACAGGAGGGCTGTCTGCATTCCCAGATTCTACACAAAACCATCTATGGAAACAAAATCATCGATCCTAAAAGCAAATTACAGTAGGATAAGAGGTCAGAAGTTTGTTGTGTTTTTACCTGAAAACATCTTTTGAAGCTTGAGAACTAGCTCCCATAGTTAGTCCAAAAATTGGATCTTTAGCTTCTGCACCAGACCCACCAACTCTGTGAGCTTTAACCTAATGAATATTGCAGAATGATAAATTCACAATGGTCAATCAAAAGTCAAAAATGAATGTTAAGTGGAAACTTGTTCCTACCCATTTTCCTTGCTTTAACCATTTATCTGATGGACTCGGTTGATCCGAGTACTTCCCTGCCAAAGAAGAGAAAAAAGAAAACAAAAAAGAGATTATTTTATTTTTTATTTTTTTTCCAAATAAACCAAGAAGAAGAAGAATATATGAAGAAAATGGTTTGGATTTGTAAACCTCCACTGAAAGAGAAACCATCACCAGCAGAAACAGGAGCATCAATAAGATAGTCCTGTAAAGAAACAAAGAGTTAATTAGTGGCTCAGTGTTTTTTCTAAACTGATTCGATGACAAGCATACATCTTTATTATTGGACTTGCAGATGAAACCGGGATGCTTTTCAGCAGAGTGTCTGGAGAAGAGGTATGAAGCAGGTGAAGATGCAGAGGCCGAGGTAAGAGATGATCGGAGTTGATGAGTGTGGAAAAAGTTAGGGTTGTGAATATGAACGGCCATTTTATCTCTTTCTTTTGATATGAGAGAGAGAGAGAGGGAGAGAGGGAGAGAGAGAAGGGTTGGTTTAAACCGTTGGTTACGGTAGGAGAGAGAGTGAGATCGCCAGATAGGCTTTATGTGGTTGACTGGTTTTTCCCAGTTTCGCCATGACGGAGACATCAAGATTTTCTTTTGCGTCTGTTTGCGTATTAAACTGCATGCCGTTTTCTCTTCAATGATTTATAACTAGAATTTTATCCATTCTTTATGCGGGTTTATATTTTTTAATCCGTATTTACACAGAATAACGATTTTTAAAAGATAATAAATTTTATTTTATAAAATTATATTATTTAAATTGAATTTAAAATAGTGTTATTGGATTTAAAAATATTATAATAGAGAACCGTTTAGATTCATCTTCTCATGATAAATAAGTATACCATGAATACATAAGCCTTATACATTTTTTGATTATACAAAACTATTACATATTTTAAAATATAATAATAAATCTATGTTTGTATAAGACAAAGTTTTATATAACTTTTTCAATTTTATATCAAGTTTTTGAATAAAAATCACTAATAGAATATGATGTATTTTAGATAAAAACTACTATTATAATATACATAATCATATATAATAAGAAACATTTGTTGATTACATAATACTTTTTTAGCTTACTGTACAAAATTTAGAATTAATTTGAAAATCTTTCAGTTAAACATTTTTATTTGGCAAAAATATAAATGATTTGAATTGAAAATCTTCTAATAATTTTTTAACTTAATATAAAATTTATCTATAACTATTTAGATTTATTATTAAGATTTATTTTATGAAATATTATTTACTAAAAATAATTTGAAAAAAAAGTTTAAACTTCGTAAAATAATTTAGGTGGTAATAACCGGAAAAAAGAAAATTTCTTTATTTTTAAAGAATGTATTTTAGATATTTATTTCTTATTTTATTATTAATTACTTTTTATAAATATAATCATTATTTATTACAAATGAATAACTATTTAATTTGATTTTTAGGAAATTTATTAATATTTATTTTCAAAACAGAAAATATTTAATGTAATTGGTTAAATACTTTCCAAATAATTTTCGTTTATATTAATAAAATATATATTAATTTAATTAATTAAACTAATACAGTTATAATTTTTATCTCTATTAAATCTGTTGCCAACACTTTTAATATATTTACTCAATTGCATGAATCATAAATCATAGATATTTTATGTTGTGTTTCTTAATTTTTATAGATTCTAAGATTTTACCCGCATGACAGTATTTTAACCCGTGTTTATGCAAAAGAATGATTTTTTTTTTAAAAAACAACAATTTTTAGAATTAGAACGATTAATTTATTGACTGAAACTGTATGAGTTAATTTTTTTAGAATTAGAAAGATTATATTATTTATGATTCATATTTTCTTTTGATTGGATAGTTTTAAAATTTTAAGAATTATATTATTTATCAAACTTATAGCTTAATAATTTTATATAATATTATAAAATAAATAGCGATATTTGAATTATATAAAATTTAGTATGAAATTTAAAATATATTAACTCTCATATTTGATGTTGTGTTCCTAAATTTTTTTTATAAATGTAATATAATAATAATATAATTTTCTTTAAAATAAAAATATAAGGCATACATCATTTTGTCATTTTGTTTTTTTTTTTAATTGATCGACAGTTTTAGAAACTAAAATCCTAGAGTTTTGGAATAAAATCCTAGAATCTTTTCTAAATTTTAGTAATTAGAAAATAATAAATGCTGAAAGAAAATACAAAGATTAATATAAAATCTGTTGCCAAACAAAAATAATGGCATGATTGTAAATAGGAGGGTTTTCAAGTATTTTTAAAAATGTACCTTGTAAATAATATTAGTATAGATGCCTCTCGTGTGTTTCACTCATGAAAATAGGCATCCGATGATATCATTGCATAACATACCCTTAGCTAAGAGTCCAGGCTCATTAGAGTATAATTATCCCTGAAACCTTTAAGTAGAATTTCTATAATTTTATATTATTATTTTAATATTTTTTTATATAGTTTAATTAAGTTAAAAAAGTTGAACCAATATAAATAAAATAAATGTAATGATTTTTAGAAATAGAATTCTAAAACCATCATTATCGGAGGTGCTTAAGATAGGATCTTAATGCAAATGAAAATTAAAATAAATAGAAAATTATTGTAAATTAGAGAGAAAAAATTGGGAATTCCGTATGTCTATTGCATTGATAATGTGTCCTTTATATAAAGATTAATACAAAGGAGAAAAAGGAAACTTCCTAATCCTAATGGGAAACAAGAAAATAAAAGTACGTAAAAGGTAAAGGAGGTAATCCTAATACAATAAAGAATATTACTCCTAATACAAATAGGAAAATGATGGGCCGGTTAAAGACTAATCTGGACCGAACCAAATAGTTATGAAAATCCACATCGGTTTATAACACTCCCTCTTGGATGTCATAACTATTAAGATCTCGTAATACGCTTTTGGATGTTACGTCATTAAAACCTTACCAGGAAAACCCAATGGGACAAAACCATTGTGAAGGAAAAAGAGTACAACACGTATTACTCCCCCTATTCTAAACATCCTTGAAGGTCCTCTATTTGACGCATTCCAATCTGATAAGTTAGCTTCTTGAATGTTGAGGTTGGAAGCGACTTGGTGAATAGGTCTGCTGAATTGTCACTTGAACGTACTTGTAGTACTTGAACTTCTCCAGCTTTCTGCAAATCTTGTGTGAAGATGAATTTTGGCAAAATGTGATTCATCCTGTCACCTTTGATGTATCCGTCCTTAAGCTGAGCTATGCACGCTGCATTGTCCTCGTACATGATGGTTGGTTCATGTTTCCCTTCTATCATCCTGCAATCAACTCTAATGTGCTGAGTCATTAACCTTAGCCAAACACATTCACGGCTGGCCTAGTTAAAAGCCAATATTTTTGCATGATTAGATGATGTACCCGCAATGGCCTGCTTCATGGACTGCCAGAATATGGCAGTTCCACCGTGAGTAAAAACATAACCTGTCTGAGACCGAGCATTGTGTGGATCCGAAAGGTAACCTGCATCAGTAAAACCATTAAACCTTCTTTGGATTGGTTAGTATAGAACATACCCAAATCTTTCATTCCTTGTAGGTAACGAAGAATATGTTTAATCCCGTTCCAGTGCCTTTGGATCAGGCATGAGCTAAATCTAGACAAGAAATTCACGGCAAAACTTATATCTGGTCTTGTGTGGCTCGCCAGATACATCAAAGCTCCTATGGCACTGAGATATGGCATTTCGGGACCAAAGACTTCTTCATCGTCCTTCTTCGGACCAAACAGATCTTTCTTTAGATCAAGTGATTTCACGACCATGGGGTTAGACAATGGGTGAGATTGGTCCATATTAAATCTATTGAGTACCTTTTCTGTATATGTCATTTGATGCACAAAGATTCCATTATTAGTGTACTCAAGTTGTAATCCCAAACAAAACTTTGTTTTTCCTAAGTCTTTCATCTCGAATTCTTTCTTGAGATATTCAACTGTTTGGGTGATTTCCTCAGAGGTTCCTAGGATATTCAGGTCGTCTACATATACCGCGATGATTACGAACCCCTTAGCAAATTTTTTTATGAAAATACACGGACTGATGGGATCGTTCTTATAGCCCTCTTTCACTAAGTACTCGCTTAGTCTATTATACCACATTCGACCTGATTGTTTCAATCCATAAAGAGATTTATTCAACTTTATACAATGTTGTTTGCGAGAACATCTCTTATCTTTGAGCTCAATACCCTCTGAGACTTTCATATAAATTTCACTATCCAGTGGACCATATAAGTATGCGGTCACTACATCCATTAGCCGCAAATCCAATTTCTCTCTTATGGCCAGACTTATTAGGAATCTAAAAGTAGTAGCATCCACCACAGGGGAGTATGTCTCCTCACAATTTATTCATGGTCTCTCTGAGAATCCTTGTGCAACAAGCTGTGCTTTATATCTCACGATTTCATTATGTTCATTTATTTTCCTCACAAAGACCCATTTATGTCCAACTGGTTTAAGATCATAGGGTGTCCGAATTATTGGACCAGAGACATCCCTTTTCCTTAAAGAATTTAACTCCACGTTTATGACTTCTTTCCATTTAGTCCAATCTTTTCGTTGAGTGCACTCAAATATAGACGTGGGTTCCGGATCCTCGGTTATAAGTTCAAGTGGTACCTTGTATGCAAATATATCATCAGTGTCGACATTCTTTCTATTCCATTGTATTCCAGACATAACATAATTGATTGAGATCTCATTGTTATCAGGAACGTCAGGACCTTGAAGCTCGGCGTCCCGAGCCTCAATGTTTGGTACTGTCGGTTCATTTATGTCTGGGGTTCCATTAACCTTGGAATTAACCACAGATTCATTCTCAGCACCTTTATTTGATTTACGAGGGTTTTTATCTTTGGAACCTATTGGACGTCCACGTTTTAAATGCGTTTTAGATTCTGTAGCAACTTGATTGTATCCCTCTTGAACATCAATTCGAATTGGTGCATTCACAGCTGGTATATATGACTTAGTCACTCTTTTTGGGTCAACAAAGGAATCTGGCAATTGATTAGTTACCTTTTGTAAATGTATTATCTTTTGGACTTCTAATTCACATTCTTGAGTCTGAGGATCCTGCCATGATATGGACGATTGATTCCATGTAATTTCCTTTACCAGCTTATTATTTTCTCCCCCTAATGTTGGATAGACGGATTCGTCAAATTGACAATCCGCGTACCTGGCTTTAAATAGATCACCCGTGGTTGGCTCAAGGTACTTAATAATCGTGGGAGAATCATATCCAACATATATCCTCATCCTCCTTTGAGGACCCATCTTAGTTCTCTGTGGTGGTGCTATTGTCACATAGACGGCACATCCGAATATTTTAAGATGGAATATGTCTGGCTCATGAACCGTAATTAATTGTGATGGGGAATACTTATGTTCACTAGATGGCCTGATGCGAATCAATTCAGCTGCATGTAAAACCGCATGTCCTCAAGCTGAGATCGGGAGTTTTGATTTCATAAGTAATGGTCTAGCAATTAACTGTATGTGTTTGATAAATGATTCTGCCAAACCATTTTGTGTATGTACATGTGCCACAGAATGTTCCACACTTACCCCCATGAACATACAATAATCATTAAACGCTTGGATGTGAATTCACCAGCATTGTCTAGGCGTATAGACTTTAAAGGAAAATCTGGAAAGCGTGCTCTTATACGAATTATCTGGGTAAGTAATCTTGCAAATGCCAAATTTCGAGTTCATAGGAGACTTACGTGTGACCATCTTGTGGACGCATCAATGAGGACCATAAAATATCTAAACGTCCCACAAGGTGGGTGTATTGGTCCACAAATGTCTCCTTCTATTCTTTTCAGAAAATTTATTGTTTCCTTAGTCACTTTAACTGGTGATGACCTAACAATGAGTTTTCCTTGTGAACATACTACACACGTGAGATTTTTAGGGATAACTCTTCTTTCTTTCAATGTGTGCCCTTTTGTATTTGGTATTAACTTTCACATCATGTTCGAACCGGGATGGCCAAGCCGGTTGTGTCAAAGAGTGAAATTCTCAGTAAAAGCCTTGTTTACCGTGGCATTAGCCTCTATCATACGGATCTTAGCACAGTAAAGACCAGAAGAAACCGCAGGTATAGTCTCTAGGACTTTCTTATGGCCTTGGGCAATCTCAAATATTATAAGGAACTATTTATTTCCTTCGCCCTTTGTTTTGATATAGAAGCCATTCATTCGAATATCTTTAAAACTCAATAGGCTTCTCTTAGAGCTTGGTGAATATTATGCATCAGAAAATTCTAGATGCGTACCATTAGGCAATAATATGTTTGCCTAGCCATAACCTTCAATTAGATTGGAAATACCTGCTATGGTACTTATATTGGCATTTTTAGTGTAAGATCAATGAAATATCTTTTATCTCTAAGAATCGTGTGGCTTGACCCACTATCCACCACGAAAATGTCCTTCTCATCACTCATTCTTCAAAAACAAGGATCATATCTTAGAGACGTTGAAATAGCATCCTTTTATCTTTATTAGATTATAGCAATGAAAACAAATGCAAAAGATAACATAAAACTTAGAAGAAAATATGAAATCAAAACATAAAACTAAATGTCAAAAATCAACTTGATCACTTAAGGCAATCCGAGGTTTCATAATTTAGTGAGTCATCTTGTTCATGATCAAAGTCCCCTTCATTATCATGCTGGGCCAAATTGACTTCTGGGTTATTCCCTTTTAGACTCTCTTGATAGAGGTCAACAAGATGTTTGGGAGTACGGCAAGTTTCAGCCCAATGATTGCTCATCCCACATTGATGGCATACTGATTTGGTGGTCGAGTTTTGCGGTTTGAAAGTACCCGTAGCACAACGGCCTCGACCTCGACCATGATTGGAATCGGGTTGGAACCCGCGGCCTCGGCTATAGGGATGATGGTGGCCACGACCACGTCCTTGCCATCTTCCACGACCACGGCCGTATTGCCTTTGTTCTTTATGGACGTGGTTAGACTCTTTCTTTTCTTATGTGACCATGTGGGTTTCAGGAAGTGGGACTGATCCAGGAGGTCTCATCTTACTATTTCTCATTAGTAACTCATTGTTTTGCTCGGCCAGTAATAGGCATGAGATAAGACTTGAATATGTTTGAAAGCCATTTTCACGGTATTGTTGTTGTAACAATACGTTACTTGTGTGGAAGGTGGAGAAAGCTTTCTTTAAAATATCTTTATCAGTTATTTCCTTACCACACAGTTTCAATGTTGAAACTACCTTAAACATGGCCGAGTTATATTCTTCCACGGACTTGAAGTCCTGGAACCTGAGATTCATCCAATCATAATTGACCTTTGGTAACAACATCGTTCTATGGTGGTCATATCTTGTTTTCAACTCTTTCCAAAGGTCCAGAGGATTTTCAATAATTTTTTAAGACCCTCAGCAAGATGATGGCGAATGATTAAGATTACATTGTATCTATTTATTTCGTTTTCTTTTTTATCCTCAACAATACATTTGCCTAGTCCTTTTGATTTTAGGAGGATCTTAGTATCCAATCTCCATTGTAAGTAATTAACTCTAGAGAGATTTAGAGTAGAAAAATCTAAGTTGTTAATTTTTGACATCTGAAATCAAGTTTACCAACTTTAATGTTAATCAAACAAATCTAATGATTAAACAAGACATTCCTAGCATTCAAGGTCTATATGATTATTATGCAAACCTAGCATACGAATTCTAAAGGATTCATGTTTGATAAGATTTTGGTTTTAAATAGAACTTGTTAGGTCAATTAGTTTATCATGCAATTTCAATTATTAAAACAATCAATCAGTTATAGTAATCAAACAATCAATGAATTTTAATCAACTTAGCAGTCGGTTTCTATTAGATTATGCAATCAAATTCGATTTTCAGATTGATTATAAAATTAGGGTTTTCATAAAAATAAATAGTTATGAATTATGATCAAGTCAATCAATCAATCAAACAATTTAACAAAGCTATCAAGATTCAAGATTAGGGTTTTAGGGTTTTTTTTAATGAATTTTAGGGTTTATGGTTCTTACGGTTTAGAAGACTTACCTTAGAACCTCAGATCAGATTAAGAAGGAAGAGAGGATTGCACCTTCTGGTTGTACCTTAGAACTTCAGTGGGTTGAGAGAACCTCCGTGGGTTTCTGGACAATTTGATGGAGGCGGCTGAGCTTTTTTTTGTTGGTCGGACTTTTAGGGTTTTAGCTTAGGGCTTTAGAGACTATCATGCTGATAACATGTTGTAAACTAAAGAGAAAGAATGTGAAATTTCGTATGTCTATTGCATTGATAATGTGTCATTTATATAAGGATTAATACAAAGGAGAAAAAGAAAACTTTTTAATTCTAACAAGAAAAAGAAAATACATAAAAAATAATCATAATACAATAAAAAATACTACTAATAATATAAATAGGAAAGTGACGGATCGGTTAAGGATTAATCCGGACCGAACCAAATAATAATGACAATCCACATTGGTTTATAACAAATATAAATATAGTTAATAAGTTAAGAATGGTATCTTAAATAATGACTTTAAGCACCCGTTCTTAACTACCACGTGTCAACACAAAATTCATTTCATTTCTCTCTCTCATGCTTTTCGTCGTCTTCATCAATTGTTGTCATCGTTTGTTCGTCTGCACTGATAATCTTTACTTAATCGCTGGAGATGGCATTTTTTTCCAAGAACAACTCGATTTCATCTCACCTCCGATCTTCTTCCCAGGTTTTCGATTGAATCTCATAAACAGATATGGTTGGATTCATTTGATCTATATTGTAACTCCCTTGATCTATTTGGAGAAGGCGGATGGTGCCGCCTTTGCTCAATCCGTCGAGGGTTCCATGTAGAGCTAGGAGCTCATGAGAAAGCTGTAAGTATATATTCCACATATAATCTCTGTTCTAATGTAGGGATCGATTGGATTTTTATTTGATTCGTTAATTCGTTTAAATTTGATTAGGGAAAGCAAAGCAAAAGAGGGTTCTTGTTAGATTGGCCTTTCGATAGTTAAAAAAAAAAAGAGATTCTTCTGAGAATTCATCGTTGTCTTGTTGTAGCTTTTGGCTGAGAATGATGCTTTGAGGAGATTCATGTCGCATAAGAAAAGAGTGCGCCAATTGAAAACGATTGGAGATGTGCTCTGCTTCTTCTAGAGTTACCGAGGTTAGTCGATGATATGTGGCTTTGTGTTTCATATCTCAGTTATTATATCTCAAAACTTATAAAACTATGGACAAGACTATGAATGTTACTTACAATCATTCAGAGTTACTTAGGAGAGAACAACAAATATGCTCTTTGAAATGGGATATTTGCGCATGAACTGTCTTGTAGATAGTTTAAGAATTGTTGACAGTTTGACAATACTCGGATGATCTCTGAGTTGTTTTCTTTTTGTGTCTAGTTCAGGTCTCAATACAAGTACAGAGATCAAGCAAGGTTTCAAGGGAGTTTTGAGAACATGGAGAAGAGAACAAGTGAGCTTTGAGAACATGAAGAAGAGAGCATGAGTTTTGTATTATGTTTATAGTAATCTACCAAAAAGGTATATGTGGGGGCTGTTGCAAAAGCTGTAAAGACGACGTTCTGAAGAGAACGAATGTAACATTAAATTTTTTTAAGAACCTTTTAAGATTTTACGATTGGAGCAAACAAAACCAAAGTTTTCTACAAAAGATTCTTAACTTAAGTTTAATAATTAAATATGAGCTAAGATCTTCGTTAGAGGTTATTACAATAATGATGTTCTAAAATCTCTTTGTTTAGAGATCTTTATTTTTTTTTCTTATCATTTTTTTTATTATTAATTTTTTTTTCAGAATCTTGTTTAGGACCTCTTATAATTCTGTTCTTAGAGCATCCTTAACGAGAAAACTCCTAATAAATTTAATAATTTAATAGAGGTTTTAATTAATACTTAATTAATAAATTGAAATTAATAACTATTTTAAAAATATTTTGGTTTTATTTACTCCAATAGTAAAATTCGATTAGAGGTTTTTTTAAACAATTTATAATTTTATTTTATTGTAAGTAGAAAAAAAAAGAAAAAAAATAATTAAGTTTTCTATCAACAAATCTTTTCCACCAAAAAATTTATCCCAAAAACTAAACTAAATAATCAATTTCCAAGAGTGAACACATTTCCTAACCTTATGACAAATTCATGTTCTGTAGAGTTTTGAATGTAAATGGCCTCAAAGCTTCCGTTGTGTTTCTCACTGTTTTTTTTATCACACCAACATGAGTGAATAACAATGCAATGGGCCAAGCAATAGGGCAAGATCCAAATCACATAACCGAAGGCCAAGCGAAGAATGGTGGCCCAAGCATACAACGGTCAGAATTCAAATAGCCTTCATTGTCGTCATCTTGCTCGAGTACGGAAAAGCAAATGCAAAACTGTCTCCTTAGTAACCGATTGAATGTTTTATCATCTTGTGATGACTAAGCTCATTACAGCTGCCTAGATAAGATCAATGGAAGTCCTAATCAGTATTGTAAAAGTGCTATAAGTAGTAAAGTATAGGATCTTTGTAAATCATTGAGTAAAAATAATATTCAGTGAAAATACAAAGATTCTATCTCTTTCACATGGTATATACTCTACCCATTTTTCAGTGATAATGCGGTGTTTTACCAACAATTTAGATCAAATCCCACCACTTAAACCGTTTGTAGTATAGTGGGGGTTATCGAACCAACCTGAGGGTTGGATTCACAATCAGTCCAAAATAAAGCCACCAAAAGACTCACCAATAATAGCTTAGAGATTTAAACAATAATATTGTATCACTCAAGTTAAGGATGCAAAGAAATAAAACGAAGAGTGCAATAGCAAAGAAGTAAAGAGTTAGAGCTGGTTAGACAGGTTTTTAAAGCGATAATTAAGTGGTGGTTCAGTTAGCACAAGATAATAGCAGTTAGAATGGAGATTAATATTAAAGAGAAGAGCTTTGGTGGGTTTTATAGGATAGGAAGTTCTTTTATACTGGGGTCTGCTCGGTGTAAAATCTCAACTCCTCTTAAAGAGGGTTTTTTTGAGGCGGTTCTTAAGTAAAGGAACTGTTATAGACAGTCCCCCTCTCGTGGGTAAAGTCCATTTGGATCCAGAGTCACCAAAGCTAGCTTTTGCCTAGTGGTGGTGCAATGGTCCAAGCCTAAAGAGTTATCCTCTTAGAATTATGCGGTTCCTTGAGACAGGCAATGTCTTGGGCTCAGGAAATCCATATTTTCCTTAGCAGTTCAAACTACGACCAATGGAGTGGTTCTCTCACTAGGGGAGCTTAAAAACATGCTGAAGGAGATCAAGCTTAAGCAAGCGTTAAGAGAGGCTAAGGGAGAAAGAACCGAGATTTAAGTAAAACCGAGCTTAAGACTTAAGGAAACCTCTTCACATTAACCCACCAAGAAGCTTTAAGAGAAACTACTCAGATTTCATGGAACAAGTCTCGAAATTCATGGGGAAGTAAGACAAGTTCATGAGAAAGTGAGAAAAGAAACTAAAGCAGAAATTTAGATGCAAAAATAACAAAGAAGTAAATAAGACTGAATTAAACTTGCATTAAGTAAATGAGTTCAAGCTCTGATGAGCAATATTTAAAAGTAAACAAGAAGAGAAAAGAAGAACAATTCTTTCTCTTAATGTTGGCGGCGGAAATGCATTAAAAAGAAATCAAACAAGAGTAAATAAAGATAGGTTTTTGGAGGCAATGGAATGCAATAATGTTGTTCTGCTGCATGGCCCTTTGAAAGGTGCATTCCCCAAGTCGGATCTTTGGCCGTCTGTTCTTGTGCAAACTTGGGGCGTACTGCATCGGGGTGAGCTTGATGTTCCTACCTCGTTTCACTTCTTCTTTTGTTTGATGGCTTTGGCTGTCTTGATTTGGTCGCCATGGTCCTTAAGTCTTCTTTTATCCTGGAAAAATACCCAAGTTTTCAAGAAAATGCAAGATCCTAATCTAATGCATTCCTATGCCTAAATGCAATGCTATCTAAATGAAAAATCGAAAAATAAGGGTCTAAACCTACATAAAAATGCCATGATCGTTAGCTAAAATGCAAGAGTATCAACACCTCCAAACTTAGCCTTTTTCTTGTCCTCAAGCAAACTAACCAACCTAGAGATGAAGAACCTATGACAACTTGTAATTGGAGTTCAAGATGCAATCCAAAAGAAGTTAACCCGATGTCTANCTAGAGTGCAAGTGAGTATTTCGCTTACTCCAAGGTGCTTTAGCCACTAGTCATCATGCCACCCAATGGGACTCGACTCTGGATCCTGCAAATCACATTCCTTTTCCCTCTTTTACATTCGTTAGTATTAAAAGCGTGAATCACTCCTCAAGTCATCGATCAGACTCTTGTGGTTCAAAAGGGTTTAGGCTGGAAAGCGAGCCATGAATGGAGCTCACTACTTAGGAGTTTAGTGCTTCTAGACAGGGTTCTCTCTGGAAATATGGACTTTCCTCGTGCAAAATGCTAAAGGTAAAAACCAATTAATTCATGCAAGGATGGAACTACATCTACCCATTCACCCAATCGGCTTTATATGTTAAGTCTCCATTGTTAGGCCCTAGTCTACCCTTGCCTATTTATGGATCTCCCTTTTCATTGGCTCTTGCTTGGTGCTTTCTTCTTGACTTCGGGGTTTATTTCTTCTTGGCCGGAGTGCGCCTTCTCGACGAGGTTTTCTTTGTTTTCACCTTGTTATGGTGATGGCCTGATGTAAGTGTTGTTTAGATGGGCTTCTTTTCTGATTTTAACTACCTCCCTCGGGCTCTCCTCCTTGCCTCTTGTCTTCTTTGGTAAATTTTACCCCGTTTCTAACAATTCCTTTATTGGATTGTTTCCAAATCATCTTGTTGCCCAATAATTCCTATGCTACCCAAGGATTTCCTAAACCTATGCTGACCAGGATGTGATCAACAATCTCATGCAGTCCTATCCTTCCCGGCCTAAACCTAACACGTTTTGCTAAGGAAGATCCTAAAAAGGCCTCACACGCTCTTGCAAAAACAGCTAAGGTTAGAAGACAAATTGTTTACCTAGGGATTGGCAAAACTGCTTGGATCAAAGAGATTGGTGAAAATAAAGGTCGCGATCCAAGTGCAAGATATCCATGAAGTCTGGTGTCAAAAGAGTGAAGTGATAATTCCAAATGCAATGTTAAGAGTTCAAGTTAAGTGAGGGAAAAGTTCAGCTTAATGCATTCAAACAAGGCCTAGATCTCAAGGGGTGATTTCAAAAGAGTGGTGCGGCCCCTTGTTTGACCTAAACTCAGCATGCACTTAAAGGATCAAGAGTAATAGCATCGGTTTAAAAGCTTAAAGGCTGCTATTTATAAGAATTCTAATGTAATGCCTTACTCCCCCAAACTTAAGTTGCACCATCTCTGATGTAACTTAACTAAAAAGGGACTACCATGCAAATGCTTCCTAAAATGCGGACTACCTAATAATGCATATTTACAACAATGAGTGGGTATTGTTCAGGATGTACCTGAGTTGGAGGAACTGGGTTCCTCACTGGACGCTGGGGATGGTGGCTTCCTCATTCTGCTTTGCCCTGCCACATGAACGGAGGCTCTTGCTGGTGTGACAGCGGGCTCAGACCAATGTGGTCGCGGAGCCGAGCTTGTGGATTTTCTCCTCCTTGTGTTCCTTGAGTCAGTCTTTTCCTGGTCCTCCTCTCTCTCTTTCCTCCGGGATGACGATCCCTTGAATGCGTTCTTGAACTGCCTCTTGAACTCCTTGAGGCTGCGGAACATTCTGGAAGTGTTTCAGTCCTGCCACTTGTTCCATCTTTGGAGAGAGTCGTTGTTCTTGTTTGCCATTTTTAACGAGTGCTTGCTTCCTTCAGGGCTTGATGGAAAGTAGTATCTCTCAGCCTCATTAAGAGAGAATTCTTCTCCATCATTCCTTAGTTGTTCTTCTTCCTCCACATAAGGTACCAGATTTTCTTCTTGAACCTCATCAGCCTGTGGTGGTTCTCCTTGGAACAGCTGGAAGTCTCTTGGCTCAAAGTCCAAGGTGGCTGGTGTGCGGAGAGATGTAAGCTCCGGGTTGGGAAGATTGAACACAACTGGCCTGTCACTCTTTGTTGTAAGCCGGTACTCGAACCCTTCTCCAACGGTTCTCCCAAGGTATTGTATTCTCTTAAGATGTTGGACATTGATCCAGTCAATCCCATGAGTTGCATCTTCTATCATCACCTCCTTGCCTCGGAGTAAGGCTGTTATGATTCCTCCACAATAAATTTGAACTTTGCTTGATGATGAAAAACAGAGCCTCCTTGGTTTCCAAAAGTCTTGCCAACAGTATGGTGATTAAACCCACTTTCATTTGCCTTCCTCTGAGTTTGAAGCGGTTTGTTGTTGTCCTTAAGAACCTCAACATGCCTGCATCGATCATTTCCAGTTCCCTTGAGATGATTGTGCTTGTGTCCTTACGTCCGAAGAATTTGTGGGCTAAAGCTTTGTGCACATATCTCAGGGCTGAATGTCAGATTTTGGAACACTTGGTCACTCCTGGCCTGAATTTCCCTACACCAATGGTGTCCCAAAGAGCATCAAGTTCCTCCTTTTCGATGTCGAACTCTGTTTCTCTTTCAACTGCTGGCTTGAAACCAAAGATAGCCACGAGTTCAGAGAATGATACTCTGAATGAATGAGACCCGTACTTGTAGCGTATGTATCCAGTCCCATCTCTTTCATATCTCTCTTCTTTTCTGGGTTTGTAGAATCGGACCTCCGAACTGGTTAGGATCTGAAATGTGGCTCCTTTGTGTGATGGAAAGGGTAGTTCCATGAGCTTCTTCACACCAATAGCTTCGAACAATCTTTGACAGTCCTCATAGATCCCAAGGCTCATCATCGTAGGGACATGGGGATATCTTGTTGGTTCGAAGTCCATTCGATCGAATGCAGCGCTTATCTCCATGTCTGAGTATTGTGGCCTCTTCTGCTTGGATAGTCCTTCAGCCACTCTCTTTCCCTCTCTCTTCTCAGCACCGCTTCTTGTCGTTCTTGACATCCTTCTTTTCTCGGTTGATTGGCTAAGTTCAAGGTTTTAGATTTTCGAAGTGGTAGAGCTTATGGTAAGCGACTAGAGAGACTTCAATAAGGGAAGAGGGCTTTTCTACGTGTGGGACAGTGAGATTTTAGTGGAGTTTAGTGATTGAGAGGGAGCTTGGAAGGTGAGGAACATGCATTGGCTGTTTGTGGAGGAGATAGGGATGAAGAAAGGTGATTTATCTGGGGTAAAACACCTTGGAACTCCCTAGCCACCCGTCTCTTATCTCTTCGCTAGCACGTGGGCCAGGAAAACTGGCTCTTTTGCCGCCCAAAAAGAAATGAATATAGTATTCATTCTTCATGGCACATCAAGGAGTCCTCGATGTTGGCTGCCCGCTGTGCTTCCCATTCCGTTTTCTCCATGTTCCTCAGTCTTGGTGATTTGGGCTCTCATTATCCGGTCCTTGTGGTACTTCCGACATCGGGGTTGTCTTACTTCCTATTCTATGATTCCTAAAATAAACTTCAAAACAAACTAAAGTGCATTATATACAAGGATAAAGCTTGGGGTGCCTCCCAAGAGCGCTTTCTTTTAAGTCTCTTAGCTTGACTTTCTCTCATTTTTGGGTCAACCAGAAGGGGTATTAGCATCCCCTGATCCTGATGGAGGATCTTTCTCATTACCAAACATTTTCAGAAAATTGGTGATAGATTTTCTAAGGGCTTCCTCATTGCTCATCTCATTTCCCTTATTTCCGGTCGATAAAGTACTTAAATTAACCTTGAAATGAGCAAATGGGAGTGCTCCTTGCCTATTCTTGAAAGCAAAAACAGGTTCACCATTGTTATCAGAGAGTTGCTCAAGCCCCATACCTTTCAAGAACTCGTTGAGTGAGAGTTCTTGTTTACCTGATGTGTCCACAGACTTATCCTTCTCTTCTATTTTCATGGTGTTCTGGATTTCATCCTTGAATAGATTCGCAATGTTGCTCAGCTCTGAGTGACCCTTTTCTTGACTTGCTTCCCTTGGGGATTTCTTCATGGCTTTCTTCTTCGCCCTCTTGAGGGTGTAAACCCTATCTCTGCTGTCCATGGTTTGCACCGTCATGATTCAGGTTTCTTCCACATGCAGTTCGATCATACCAGATTTGCAGTTGATGACACATCCTGCTGAGCCCAAGAAAGGTCTTTCAAGTAGTAAGGATTCTCGTTCTTCATATTCCATCATGATCACTAAGAAGTCAGAAGGGAATGTGACATTCCCTATCATCACGGGGATGTCCTCCACTACCCCTAAGGCAGTGGTAGTGCTACCATTTGCTAGGACTAGAGATCTGTAGCAATCCTTAATGTTGGTGCATCCGAGAGTGGTGGTGGTCGACAGAGATATGATATTAATGCTTACCCCAAGATCGCATAAACACTCTTCAAAGACGATTCCATTAACGTGACAAGGTAGAGTGAATGAACCGGGTCTCCTAGTTTTTGCACTACGAGGGGCTCTTTTCCCTTTTTGAACTCGGCTCCTAGTTCAACAACTTCTCTTCCAAGAGCTTGGCTTGCCTTAGAGTAGAGTTCTTCTCTATGGTTTAGGAGGACAGGGGGAATTCCTCTCTTGTTGGCCATGCTAGCAAACTGATGCTCTACCTTCTCCAAGACCTTGATTAGCTCCGCTCCTTTTTCCTCTATTGTTTGTTCGTCTTGTCTCATTTGATGAGGTAGGATTGGTTTATAGCTCTAGGGGCCTTTTCCTTGGGTTACATCTTCCAGAATTCTCCTTACATGAGTCATGTTTTGCCTTAGCCTCCCCCCACTTAGAACGTCGATGTCCACATTGACATTAGAGTAGTGTATGCGGGATTGGCTTGTGCCTGGTGCTGGGTCTTGTCCGAAGCTGATTGGATTTTCTACAGCTTTTCCTGGAAGATTGGCTTGGGAAGTAGAAGCTATTCCCTTGGTTACTTGAAGTGTTTTGATTCTTAGGGTGACGACATCGATTTTGCTTGTGAGCTCGGTGTTGAGACCATCGATCTTGTTGTGGACGTCAAAAAATCTTTTGTGAATGTCTATTGTAATCGTTGCTTGTCCATGGATGAGTTGCTTTAGGCTTCCTTCGATGTCAAAAATTTAAGCTTGTTGGCCTTGATTAAACTCTGGTGGTGCATAGCCTTGTGGTCTTTGAAAGTTGCCTTGATATTGGTTCCGAGGTTGGAATCCTTGCTGATTGTTGTAATTGTTTCACTGTCTAGGCGATCCTTGTTGCTGTGGGTAGATTTGGTCTTGAGGGTTAGCTATATTGTTGCTTCTATATGAGAGATTGTTGTTCGGCCTCCAGTTGTTGTTGTAACCTCCTTGACCATTCATGTTCTCAGTTTGTTATTTATCACCATCTTGAGGCATTAGGTCCCCAATATAATGGACTTCTATTGCTATTGTTTGTGAAAGGATTAGCTTGTCTAGTTTGTCATTTAGCTCTTTGATCATACACCTATTGGAGTCACTTTCCTCCTTTGGATTACGGTAGCTTCGGCCGTAATGTTCACTATAGGTTGAGTCGCTTTGTGCCAAGTTCTCCACTAGTTGTAATGATGAGATCTTCCCTAGATCGGCACTCTGTGAGGTTGAGATGATAACTGAAAGTTGGCTAATGAAGCCGTGATGATGGAATCAATAAGATGGTCGATGGTTTGAACCAAGAACTTGCGGAATAGCTCTTGAAACAGTGACTTAATCTCAGTCTGGATATGACGCACCAAAGAGAAACTAAGGGTTT
>OVBI01001262.1:0-38418 GCA_900406495.1 Sisymbrium altissimum | reverse complement strand
GTGATGGTAGATTTATTATGATATTGCGATAGATTTAATGGTGGTTGTATTTCATCTTACATAAATTTGATAGTGATGATAGACTTATTGATGTTGGTTGTAATGAAGTTTACTTAATGTTAACAAGTGAATGTAATATATGAACGTAAAAGCAGATCAACAAAATAAAAAAATAGAATAATGTTATTGGATTAGTGTTGTTATTTTATTTAAATTTGTTTAACATAAAATCAAATGGTTTCTATCAATGAAAAATCAAATGGTATTACCAATAAAATATCAAATGTTTTAATAACAAAAGACCAAAAGAAGGTNTCTCTTGCTTAGTCTAATACATTGAATTTCTGAGCCTTTCTGTTAACTGAGATAGAATATTAAATATAAAATAAGTCTACCATAGCGTTATAAATAAATCTCTCATAACGTGAGATACTCAAAATAAGTCTACCACAACGTAGTATAAAAATCTAGTTTATAATAAAGAAGGAAGAAGTGAAAACGGCTAAACCTAGTTTTCACCGATGAAGGTGATGAATTAATCCGAGGATAAAATCGTCTTTTTCTTTTTCCAAAGTCAAAAATCTACCATAACTATAAAAGATTTTCAATATAAGTCTATCGATTTTGAATAAATCTATCGATTTTGAATAAGTCAATCGATATTAAATAAATCTATCAATATTAAATAAGTCTATCAATTTTGACTAAAACTCAAAAGATTCAATAAATCTATAGTAAAAATAAATAAGTCTATCACTTGAATATAAATCTATCATTACTAAATAAATATCTACCATAACATACATACATTTAAAAGTCTACCGACAAAGAAATAAGTCTATGACAACCTTTTAAGTCTATCATCAATAAAATAAATCTACCATCTCTACGTTTTACAATAAGTCTACCACTACTAAAGAATAAATCTGTCACATTAAATAAATCTATCATTCAGATAAATAAGTCTCTCATTCGACCACTAAGTCTATATTCCAAAACAAATCTACCATCAAATCCGAATAAGTCTACCACAACATCAATATAAGTCTATCAAAATAAATCTATCGTCCAAAAAAAAGTCTACAGATCTATTAATAAATCTATCGACTGAAAAATAAGTCTACCGACTAGAAATAAGTATACCAACTCTAAATAAGTATACCATCAAAGAATTGATAGACTTATTTTAGAATTGGTAGACTTATTTAGGAATTGGTAGAATTATGTTTTTTTTCCAGAATTTTTGTTGCCTACATGGCATAATTCAGTAATGGCATTTTCGATATTACGTTTTTTGTTTATACATGAAATAAGGATAAAATAAGTACAAAAGGTTATTTTAGCAATTTTAAAAGATATGTATTACTCTAGTAACTTTCTAATATTTTAACATCATTCTAGCAATTCTCCCTAAAAATATACCCTATTTGTTAACAAGGAATCATTAAGTCCATTATTTTTTTTTTTCATATTTGTTCTTACTCTAATGCAAATTATGTATGAGGATATTATCTCCTGACTTAACCTCCATACTCCTTAGCAAAACTCAATGTTTTCGATAACAATTATAACATATTAACGTTCTAATACCAAAACTTCTATGTCATAATCATTTTGGAAATCATTGACTTTGTTGTTTTTTCAATTCGATCCCAATCATGTGTCTTAACCGCTATATATATATATGTCCATTTTTCTTGTGGTTGCCACTTTTTAACCAATTCCAGGTTTAGCATTTTCTCACAAGCTTATTTGTTTATGTTGTAGAAACATCTAACACTTTCCAAATCTATCACACATGTGTTTGGTGATCTTTAACTTATTCTGTAAGTCGATGCTATTGGTAACAAGAATAACGGGAAGATTATTCCTAATTAAAGTTTTAAGATATGAAATTTGATTAAAATAACCCTTAAAAAAGAGAGAGCCACCAACACATATAGATGATTTTAAATCATTTTGATATAAACAAAAATTAAACGAAAAGACAATTTATCTGAATCGTAAAATTTCAAAAAAAGAAATAGAATTTTATGTAATTTTTATAAATCACCAATTGTTAAAATATTTTACTGAAATTTATAGCAATTCAAATTTTCTTTTATAAACAGCGAAATTTCATGATATTACCATGCATTATTTACTTTACTTCTACGTACGTAAAACGTAGGGTATTGTAAACTCTAATATACATATTATATAATATGTGGAAACCGATATCTTTCTTTCTCCATAGTAGATTTTCTTCCACGTACCGACGTACGTAGCAATATTATCTCTGAAAGTTTTTTTTTTTTTTTTGGTAAACTTATCTCTGAAAGTTTCTGAATTAAATCAATATAATTGGCATAACCTTAAAGTATACGTGAAGTATCAACATAAACTTCAAATATCTAGATATCAATTATATATATTCTAACCAAGTCCATAAACTACAAAGTAAAAGTTCAAAAAAAAAACTACAAAGTCATAATTGTGGTAAAGATAAAAGAGAAGTTACTCTTTAATAGAGTCAATAATAATACTATTGTGTGAGAGTGATTTCATATATAATTTGTTTTGCATAAATTTTGCCTCTCCTGTCACCATTCCTTGGGATGTTGCGCAAAATCATATGGAAGATATGTACATAATATAACCAAAAAAAAACCACATTACAGTTCTATTTATTTTATTTTCCTTACAAAATTATGTCTTTTAGACTCGATCGACTAGATCAAAAAGTTTGTTGTCTACTACAATAAATACACAAAGAGAGAGCAAAAAAAAATGGTAATTGGAGAGGCCATGGCAGCCGTTGGATGTCGCATTCGTACGAAACGTTGTTTTCGAAATTCTTATTCTTTTGCTGTATTATATGCAGTTATATAACTTGTTGATAAAATAACTTGTTTGCTTAAAAGAAAAAATATTTGCAAACTTAATGATTCTTCATGACCTTTCTCCGATACGTCTATATCACAAAACATCGTTGGTTGTTTGGTAACTGGTAAGGTTACGTCAAGTCTCGCGAGGCTATAGGTTAATCAAAGTTTCCAAAACTCAAAGGTGATATATATGAAACAAGTTAGCTATTATTGGAAGGAAGAAAGTCACATATTCTTCTCTTGTAACGTCACTAAGGCGAGAGATTTAGATTTTAATATTTTTTTAGAAAATCTCATTAAAATACTTTTAGATCATAACAAATTTCTTAAAATTTATTATTTAAATTATTTTCAATAACAATAAATTTAATAATATATTTTAAAATCACATGTTTAATAACACTAAATTTTAAAGATTTTTAAAATCTATGTTTGAATAACAGAAAATTTATCATTTAATACAAATCAATTCATATCTTTAATTAAATACACTCCCTTATTACACAATAGTTTTTTTTCCAACAAAAAACCTCAAAAACAAAAAAAATAATTTAAAATGACTCCTTAAACAGCTTTGTGGTACCGAATCAGCATGAAAAGCTTATGAAAAAAGAACTCTAACACTGCGCGCCAACTTGTTAGATTTTGCATTCTTTGCACGTGAAATAAGTTTAATGGAAAATGGGTTGAAAAACTCTTTCCATATATGAAATTCTTCAATGTGCATCTTGAAAGCCGACCAATCCTCAGGGTTAGACACTATCTTAACTAAATTAGGAGAAATCTGTAGCAAAAATCACATGTTGATGTTAAAGATCTTTCATATATTTCATTATCCAATTAATACTTCAAATTCTACATATAAAAGTGTTAGGCTTGTTTAATTATTACTACCAGACTCCATCTTCTTTTCTACCACTCCCACTCGATTATACAACAGTTTTATTGAATAAAATAATTTTACATCCTTTAAAAAAAAAAAATCAATCCTTTAAATCGTGTCACATCAAAAAAGCTTCTTTCTGATGATAATATATTAAGAGAAAAGGCCCAAAACCAAGAGATTACAAATATTAATAGCCCACAGGCAACAAAGCAGCCCACCTAAACATCTCTGACCTAGTGGATAAAAACCAAAACCAGTTAGGACCATACTTACAAGAGCAGAACAAGGGGAAAAACTCGAGACCTTAAAAAGAAAGAAGAATACTTCCATGAACAACATACTGCAACAGCCAATCCGGTAGCCACGTACGATTTGCAAAAGATCCAGTGGAGTAAAGCTTTGAGCAATGAAAATAACACCTTTATTTGCATACTGTATCTAGCTCCACCACAAGCTTCCATTCTAAAAAATTGTTAAACCCTACCAATAATTCTGGAATCTGATATTGGAAGGGAGGCCACGCAGCGGTCTAACCAATAACCACGGCCCCAAAAAAAAGAAGAACATAAAAAGACTATTCTTTGAGATACTTTCTTTTGTCTGGATATTAAATTATAAGTTACATGCAATCATTCGAAAGTACATGATGTGGTGATGACAAACAAAAAAAGTGACGTGGATCCTAGTGTATATGGTTATAGATTTATTGAAAGAAAGAAAAAAAAAAAGCGACGGACCAAAGTGTTGGTGTGTGATGGTTCGCTCGCTCCTCGCCGTCTGAGTGTCGTTAAGGCAAGCAAAAGCTACATTAACTAGTACTATAACAAGGACAAGTGGGCTAATTAATTCATAAACGTAATATTGAAGCTTCTCCTGCTGGCACCCTCTTTGAAATCTTAATGATATCTTATTTTGATAGGATGAATTAAATTGCATATAGGTTTTTAATGTTTGCCATCTTGCCGGGCAAATTCTACTTTTTTTTTTAAGGGTCTTTTATTCAGAGATGTCTTCCTTTCTATAATAATTTATTTGCTGTTGATATGATTTTTTTGTGTGTGTGTGTGTGTAAATTTAACCCCACAAGTTGTATTGGTTTTTTCTCTTTTAATTTTAATACATTATGAAAAAAAATGACTAGTCATTGACATCTCTCCTTCTTTATGGAGTGTCTTTCTCTTTTTATATCATTCCACGGATGGCAAGATCCTGGCAGACAAAAGAGGTTCTTTGTAAAAAGGTTTGGAATGGAATATAGGAGACGGACAGAAAATAAATTTCTGCAGAGATTTGTGATTGTCTTTGTGCTCGTTTCAAGCTCCATTTGGCCTCCCAAAATAATCCCTCAATACACGGTTTGTGACCTCCTTCATTCACATTTAAAGGTATCTTCTTGCTATTAGAAAACATTTCCCTATTTTCAAGTAATAAATCAATATCTCATTCCAAATTATGTTCCTGATGAGTTTGTATGGCTATCTTGAAAATCAGGGATTTTCTATAAAGAATTTTGGAAGATGATCAACCTGCCTCCATCAGGCTATACTTCAACGTCTATGTATCTATGGATTCTCTAGATTTGTAGAAAACCTAGAAATCATGCTTTGTTTAATGATCGCATTTTCTCAAAAACCATTCGGAAAATTCTGATCAATGTAACATTAAACATGTTGAATAGATGCTCGTAATTAAGAACAAAGGCTGTTCCATTAATTTTATCAGAAAAAGTCAAGTTGAATATTCCTCTGCACGAATGCACCTGATGCGGTTAGCCGCTTTGTCAATGCGGTGTGGCTAGTTTACTCCCATAAAAGTGGAATGATATGGCTTTTCAAAGATGCAAAGTTGCAAACAATTAAAGTTATACACGAGATACGGAAGTATCCAAACGCAAACATTGGTTTTGGATTAATAAACGCGTCTACTATTAAACTCAATTGAAAACGCTGTTGGTCAACATCGTAAGCTGTGCTGACTATGCTGTGTTTGTCCTTTGCTTACGAAAAGAGTTCATGAGCTCATTGAACTTTTAAAGGGATCAAGCTACTTTTTTTTAATAATCTTTTTATAGATGTCACACTAAGTCCAATCTTTTCACAATGTTTTATGTCTTTGTTTTGTTTCTGTATGCATATCTCTGCATGTTGTTGCTGTTTCGGTCCAATTATATTTCTCATCAGAATAGTTTATATTTCTTTTGAAAGTATGCATTAAATCGCACCAAACGATACGAAAACAAATTAAACGAATTGAAATCAAAATAAACTTATTCAAAAATTGTAGTCATAGCAAATGGATAAACCCATGATAGTTAAATAATATACATTTCATAACTTCTCATAAACTACATATAGTATAATCTAATTAAATTCATCGTAAGAAAATAAAATCCATCGTCATACGTACGTAACTAGCGTTCCATATACTAAAGATGGGACAATTGAGAAAAGAGACGAATAGGCTATTTTTTTCGGAATTGGAAGTACTCTATTTTGAATTAGAAATTTAGTTTGTAGAATTTGGTATTTGATTTTGATGGATTATTATAACACCATTATAGCTAAGAGTATGTAGATGAGATTTTGATCAAATATTTAATAATAAAAAAAATAAGAGAAAGAAATAATAGTTTTTAAAAGAAAAGATTTTAAAATTCTATTTTTAGAAATCACTACATTTATCTTTTTATTATTATTTCAATTTTTTAATTCAACTAAATTATAAAAGAAATATTAAAATAATAATATAACAATTGTAAAAACTTTACTTTAGAATTTATCACATTGTTTCGTATTGTGAATTGTCAACTCATTAGAATTCTTTTGAAGGATGACTACAAACTACCAATTTCAAGGTAAGTACCATCAACATCTAAGAGTAACATTTGTCCAATTACTTTTGGTTCCGAGAAAGGTTCGAATACCTCTAGTGAATTACGTTTCACTGAAAATACTGCGGGAACTAGTTGTAAGACCACAAGACAATTTATCTGGGTGGTGATAATGTACAATCTTTTGTATTGTTGTATTATATTTTCAAGTTTAAAATCTTTTAGTATTTAAGTGTTTTATAACCGTGACGGTTAAAAAATATATGTATTTAAATTTTTTTTTAAAAAAAATTCTACTAAGAGTTTTATCATTCTAGGATAAAAAATTATAATCTTTAACAAAACCGTTTAAGTTAAATTAATTAGAAAACTAATAATTAAAAATTCTTAATAGATTTCATTTCACCAATAATGATGTTCTTAGGTAGTAGGCCTAGGCATGATATAAATTTTGATTCAGTGGTCGACATATATTCATGAGTCAATATGCTCGGGCACGTGATGAACGTACCAAAATGTACGAATCTATGTGCTACACAATTATTTTATCTTTTCTTCTCTCTGATAGATCACCCAAATTTTTATAGAATCTTAGCTAAAAGAATACTACATTGGTACTTTTTTATCATCTGAGAACGAATTAGTGATGAATAGTCACATACAAAACAAAAATTTACTAGTTTTTAAAATTGTAGACTAGTTGTTAAGTTTGATATAAAATATTGCTTTTTAAGTCCAAATATTTTATATAGTCAATTTTTTTTGGAACATTACTCATTGTTTATTTACATGCAACAAATTATACTCCCTTTTTGTTACAATAAATGAATATCAATATACCAAATAAAATATCTGTAAAAAACTTTTTATTTTTCCTGTATTATTATATTTGTTTTTGTTGTGTCAAAAATATACACTTATTTTTGTTTTTTGACGTCATATTAGAACAGTTTTGTTATAAATTTAATTTTGACAGAAACGTTAAATTGAATGACTATATCACAAGTTGCACATGAAGACAAAGTGCTATTTATGGTGGTATCAAAATTACACGTTACCAAATCTATTAAATTGGCATATTTTGCTCTTTAAAAAAACGTGTTGTATTGTATAAATCCAGATTTTTCAGCGTCACTTTCTAAACCCCTAAATATAACACTTAGGCTGAAATCCAGATTTTTTAGCGTCATTTTCTAAACCCCTAAATATAACACTTAGGCTGTGACTGATTGTTTGTAGAGTAAATGGGAGGAATTTAAAAAAGTGGAAATGAGAGGAAGAGAAAAAAATAAAAAAGTGGAAAAGGAGGAGTACTAACTTTAGTTACTCTCCAAGAAAATAAAGATAAAAGTTTTCTATCTGATTGGTAATATTTGAGCGTAACTCAAAGTAATAAATAATTAATGCTTGTTATTTAGGCTGGATATATTATCCAATCATACCCTTAATATATGGTTGAAGATTTAAAAATCAATTCTATTTTTATAATATGTATAAAATTCTTATCACCGATCTCTACTGAAATTTTACTATTGGAAATTGAGAACAAATGATTAGGTTTTAGCTTATTTAAACCACCAAAAATTTAGTGTCATGTTCACCTTTCTATTTATTTATCGAATAAAATAAAAAAACAACCTTAAGTTTTAAAATAGAAAGAGTAATCTTAGAAAAAACAAAAGGGCATGAAATCTGAGTAGATGCTGACTCAAAGGTTGGTCAAAACCTACAGCTATGGAGATAAATTATACACGTCAGACTGACTTGTTTTTTCTCCTACCAACTTGTTAATTTCTTTAATATTTCCAAAATATCACAAAAACAGAATAACACAGCTGTGGCTCCCAATTTTTATTTTTATTTTCCTCCTAAGGACAATTTATTTCGTTATTTCACGATTCAGGACTTTTAAATTTCATTAATTTTGCTTGGATATTCTTTTATTCTAATGTTCTCTCTCCTCTTAAGAAATACTCTATTTTTAGATTATCTTGTACTATTTTCTTTTAAACGGATAAAGCTTGTCAATTAATTACAGTAAAACCTCTATAAATTAATAATGTTGGAACCATGAAAATTTATTAATTTATAAAGTTATTAATTAATCGAGAAATTAATATTTATTAATTTATATAAAAATACGTATAATCCATAATATTTTTTGGGTTTTTTTTGTAAAATAATGATGTTCTAAGAAACTAAAAGAATTTAAATGAATGTACTAATAAAAATGATATATACAAACCTTAAGTAATAAAAATGAAATTGTTTATTGCATTACAATAGATTTTAATAACATATGTTGAGTATTTATGTAAAAATGATATATGTTAATAAGTTCAAAAATGTACAAAAAATGATATTACAACATATTTGAAAGTATTTAGAAATGAAAAATTCGTCGTGTGTAAAAAACTTTATAAATTTTGAATTCAAATCTAGAATATAAGTATAACTAAAAGTTTGATATAATAAATAAAAGTAGAGATAAATATTAATAAGATCTTTAGTTTAAATAAAAAAACATCATATTCATATTTAATATGTTATCTTAGTATATATATGTATATATATATGTAATTATTAATTTATAATTTTATTGGGACCATATATTTACATAGGGGTTTCAAAAATATTATTATCTTATTATCTTATCGAATTTTGTTAAATTTTACATTGTCTCGACTTGAGACCAGAGAAATTTATTAATTTATAGTGATTATTAATTTATCGAGTATTAATTTATAGAGGTTATAGTTTACCAACATAGGCTGATGATTCTATAAACTCAATGTGGATTAATATAGTAAAAATTAAAATTAAACACACGAAAAGAATAATTCAGGTTTATATAATTTTAGCTAGATTTAGGTAATATCTCAGAAATATTTACGGATCCAATATTTCCAAATTAATAACGATCTCATCCAGAAAATTAGGCCCTGATTGTTTTAATGGTTTTTAGATTTTAGTTTCTGGATTTTAGTTTTTGGTTTTTGAACTTTAGATTTTAGTTTCTTAATTTTTGGTTTTTGATTTTGCAGTAGATTTTAGATTTTTAAAAACTTGAATGGTTATCTTTTTAGTTTTTGGTTTTTGGCTATAGAATTAGTGATTTGTTTTAGAAACAAAAAGAAATATGTATGGGTAAAACAAAATTCACGTTAAAAACTAAAAAAAATCTAACAAAATTGAGATTCTAACTTTTGAGTGAGAAATAGTTAAGAAAGAAAAATCTGGTTTTCCTAAGAAATAGAAAATCTATTTTTCTAAAATCTTGATTGGTTTTAAAAGTAGATTTTAAAGAAACAAAAATTAAAATCTACTCAAAATCTACAAAAGAATCAACCTCAATCTTCAAAAAATAACGGAAATAGTATATCATCGATTACATAATCCGCGTCAAGAGATATATTTAACAAAGTAAACTATATTAAGGCATTGATTGTTTGTAGATTTTGAATTGGTTTTTGGTTTTTGTTTCTCCAAAAACCAATTTATTATCCAATCAAGATTTGTGAAATATAGATTCCCTATAATCTAGGGAAACCAGATTTTAACAAAACTACCCATTTCTACGTAGAATCCAAAATCCATGTTTTCCTTGTTTTCATTAAAAAAAAATTTAAAACAAAATCAAAAACTAAAAACTTAAAATCCAAAATCTAAAAACCAAAATCTAAAAATTAAAAACCAAAAACTAAAAACTAAAAACCAAATAAACAATCAGGGCCTAAGATAAGATAAGATAGTTCATGAGAAGCCCACATTTTTTCGAGAGCGTGTAGAACACGAACCCTGATTAAGGAGGTTATATGAAATACACGCACAAGTAAGAGCGCGTGATTGTGGTGTAACGAAGATACGAAGAAGTGTGACGTCCTTTTTTGTACATTAATTTCAGTTTAAGGACACAATACAAGTTATGTTTGTGATCTAAGGACTTACACTGTCTCCAAATCAGCAGGAAGGACTTTTTGATTGGATCAATATAAATACCTTCTCCATTCTCTTGCACCTTCATCAACATCTTCACAATTTCTTAGATATTTCATCACTTTTTTTTTCTTCTCTTTTTAAATTGCGTATCAAATTCCGAGCACGATGACTATTCTTGTTGAACATTTCGTCTCTGGTAATGTTTCATTTTTTTTCCTTCTAATATATTACATAATGCTATTTTTTATTCATTATCTAAATCCCATGCTTAGATTGGTTTTGAACAACGACAAAACAAAAGAGATTAGTTTTGAACAATGATATTAAGATCATAATCCGTAATCATATAAAACTTACGTTTTTAAAACATTTTGTTTTTCTTATTATCGTTCATGATATCAAAATAATAATGTTAACACCATTAATTATTGCGTCTCAGATTATTGTGAAGATCACAAATTTATTATTTAATAGAAGGTTTTTGTTTTTGTTATGTTGGATATCTTTAAGATATATAGGTATATATTCAAGGGAATATTGCAGGTAGATTGATATTAGTTAAAAGAAGACGTGGTTATTTTTTAATTAACTTTGGCGACTATTATAGATTCAAGAATCGAGGAAAAGAAATTGAAAGAGGAGAGGGATGATGAGTTGGTTTTGGATGGAGGTTTTGTGGTTCCAAAATCTAAAGAAACTGATGGATTCGATGCTCCTGATATCAATTTTCTGGGCCACTCATTTAGGTTTGTGCATTTTTTTTCCTCTCTCTAGAGATATAAATATAACTAAATACATCAATTAATTAATCCGCATATAATATGGGCACAAAAATGTTGCGTTTCATCAAAATTTATAACAATCTCTCTCTTTGGTCTATATAGGGATTATGAGAATGGTGCAAACGAGAGACAGCAAGGTGTTGAGGAATTCTACAGGATGCAACACATTCACCAGACTTATGACTTTGTAAGGCTAATTACAATTAAGTTTGACAGGGCTTAAGCTAATCCAAAGTATTTAGGTTTATTAAAAATTGAAAATTGGGAAAAATTGGACAGGTGAAAGAAATGAGAAAAGAGTACGGAAATCTTAACAAGATGGAAATGAGTATATGGGAATGTTGCGAGCTATTGAACAACGTGGTCGATGACAGCGATCCTGATCTCGATGAGCCTCAAATTCAACACCTTCTCCAAACCGCTGAAGCCATTCGCAAGGATTATCCTAACGAAGACTGGCTCCATCTCACTGCTCTAATCCATGGTACATGACTTGTTCTGCTACATCATAAATATATATATAAATATTTTTTTTTCATAACTCTATAAATATACACTAGAAGTTTTTTTTTTCATATTTTGTTTCTAAAAATTTATTATTAGAACATTTTAACTAAAGCTGAGATCCAAAATGATAAATGGAATTGCAACTTTCAACTTGCGAATGGTACCATTGATAAAAAAGAAATTTGATAAAAACGTCATATTACCCACGTTATAAATGTTCAACACTAAACGGTCAACAGTTTCAATTCAAAGTTTTTTTTGTTATACCCTTCTGTTTTGGGATAAAAATGTTTTGAGATAAAAATGTTTTGGGATAAAACGTGTTATAGAATTAGGTGTAAGTCTATCACTATTATTGGTTACATTCATATTGGTCCCCATTCATATTGAGCATAAATATCTTGTTACCGACATTTTCTAACACTCTGTGTTAGAATACATGAAAAAATAAGTTTGTTATTATCTTGCGTCAGTATTGTATTTTCAATTTTCAATTACTATATTTTTTTTATACAGATCTAGGAAAGGTTCTCCTTTTGCCAGAATTCGGTGGTCTTCCACAGTGGGCTGTCGTTGGTATGTATTAAATATGAATTATCCAATTATAACTTTTATTGGAAGCCAAGAATAATATTTTCATGTAATTCTGTAGAATAGCAACAAAATTGTACACAATTTTTTTTAACACTTCCACTGAATTACAGGCGATACATTTCCAGTTGGATGCGCCTTCGACTCGGCCAATATTCACCACAAGGTAAAAAAATATAATACACTAGCTCTATCGGTAGTATATTTCGGATTTTGTGATAGAAAAGTTTGATCCTAACGTACATGATGAATAAGTGATGTTAATTCATATATTTACCATTGTTATACTGCAGTATTTCAAAGAAAATCCTGATAATAACACCCCAAAGTACAACACGAAAAACGGAGTTTACAGTGAGGGATGTGGATTGGACAATGTCCTTATGTCATGGGGCCATGACGACTATATGTATTTGGTAATTATGTTTTATCATTTTTTTATTTACTATAAATGAAAATGATTTAAAATAATTGCTAAAACTTATAATGTGAGTGATTTGATAATTTAAAATAGGTTGCTAAGGAGAATGGCTCAACTCTCCCTCACGCTGGTCTCTTCATTATAAGATACCATTCCTTTTATCGTACGTATTCAAATGTCAAACCATATCTTATATGGTTTCACTCAGTAAATTAATTATAGATAGCATATACTTTTATAACTAACTACTAACGTTCTAAAATGTTCATGCAGCATTGCACAAGGCGGGATCCTACACACACTTAATGAACGATGAAGACAGGGAGGATCTCAAGTGGCTCCATGTATTCAAGTAAATATATTTTTATTTATTTTTTGTTCTATTACTATTCTAATATTCCAATTTTGTTATTCTAACGAATGAAAATAAAATTGCAGTAAATATGACCTATACAGTAAGAGCAAAGTTCATGTAGATGTCGAACAAGTGAAGCCTTACTACATTTCTCTTATCAATAAGGTAAAAATACTTATATATATATAGAATGTTTGTTAATATCCAAATTTGTAAAGATAATATGCATGTATTTTAATTTTTCCTCTCATATTTACGATGAATATAATGTCTATTTTTGTGTGACTTGCAGTATTTTCCGGCGAAACTAAGATGGTGAAAGATTAAAGTTGGGAGATCATTAATTACAATTTACTTAAGACAAAATCGAAGGTTGATGAGTTTTACTGTATACAGCGAAAGTTATTATCTAATAAACAAAATATGATGTATCATTCGTCTTTTCTTCTCCCATCATTTTAAGAATAAATGATGTACGCAATAGCATTTTATCAATAAATAAAATGAATTGGCCTATCACTAAAGTTTTCCTAAGTTCCAAATTATCTTTGATATTTCGCTCTCTTCGGTCAATTATCAAACAACTTCGGATTGGTTATCAAAAGTTCATTCTCTATCTTGTTAAGGTAATGTTAAGGTTTCAATGATGACCACTAAAGTATGTTGAGTTGAAAAAAAGTAGTTTATGAACAATAATATTATAATGAAACGCTTCGCCATAAACCTTAAAAGAATTGGCGGTTTTATTCAAAAATCTTTGGACCATCTGAATTAAAGCTTCTATTGAAAGCTACTGTTTGTCCCTGACTTCACAACTTCACTGCATGACGACATATTCATTGTCAGTCAATTGGCTTGATATGTTTAAAGTTTGGACCAATAGCGACATTGCTTGTCTCGCGAAGATTCTTGTCTCTATAAATTAACCCTTTGGTTAAACATAATCGCAATTTGAAAAAAAAAAAAAATGAGAGGATAAAACAGAATTTTTGTGCTTTTACCTCTATTCGCTTTTTTTGTTTATCTCCAGACTATGTAATGTTAAGGCTGACTATTTGGCAAATGCAGCCCTCGCCATTGTGAACTCTTACTCCATTGATGAGGTCTAAGCATAAGTCTTTAGTCAAAGTGGCTACTAAACAGAATAAGTTGTTCAGTGGGGGGTGTAAACGGGTCGGATCCGCCCATTTTAAAATCTCAAAGTATATGGAAGAAACAAACTGTTTTATAGATTCGAGTAGGACAAAAGAGTGTGAGCTAATAATAATACAAGAAGTTGTCTAACGAGAGTGTGATGAAAATGGAAACAAACAAAGGGTTTTGAGAATTAATTAATGGGCCTTGTCCATAAGTTGTATAGGTGAAAGTATGTTGGCTTTGCTGGTCTCCACAATGCAACCATTCATCACCATTTCCTCCAGCATGAAATGAGCCTTCTCCAGATGGAACATTATGTCAAGCTCACACTGCACGAATTTCCACACAAACACAAAAGCTCTGAATCACAAAAAAAAAAAAACAAGACAAAGTCCTATTGGATTCGAGACTAGTATGAAGCCGAAAGATACTTACCACATTGCCAAAATGCTTGTCCATAGTCTCAACCAAAAGATGTATGAACTCAAGAATCGCCAGCTCGTTCTAGGACAAAGAATCGAAGGAAAAAAGCATGATTTAGTAGTACTTAGAATCAGCAAGCAGACACTCTTTAGAGATGGGTCAAGCTTTAGTGTTGTCGACAGAAGTTTCTAAAAACACAAAGAAATCAAAAAGCTCACAAGAAAAACAGAGAGAGGTACTTAGAAGCAGCAAGCAAACACTCTTATAGATGCGTGAAGAAAGAGAACATACAAGCTTTTCTATATAGTTCCTCAACATCATTTCAATTGATTTCAAAAAGCTCATAAGAAAAACAGAGAGAGGTATAAAAGAGCTTACTTCATCGTCATCAACACCAACCATGAAAAACAGAGAAGCGTAACGCCTGTAGACGATCTTGTAGTTGCGATGCTCCACAAACGAACACTGGTTTATTAAACAACCAATACAATCATTCTTTAATATGAACCAAAGGAACTGCAACATATGTTATCACAGAAGAAGCTCAATGTAAACTACCAACAACAGTGATCTCAAACATGAAAGCATCCAACTCAGATTAGTTTGATTCCAATTGCTGATTTTATCAATTCACAATCCGGTTCGCCAAGAAAACCTAATTTCCAACAGAAAATTACTTCAATTCCTCAAATCAAATTACAAATTCCGATGAAAACCTAATGCCGGATCGATCTAACCAATCAAAATCAAATTTCGGCCTAAAACCGG
Organism: Sisymbrium altissimum; assembly: GCA_900406495.1. NCBI lineage: Eukaryota > Viridiplantae > Streptophyta > Magnoliopsida > Brassicales > Brassicaceae > Sisymbrium > Sisymbrium altissimum. The sequence continues at coordinate 22,912 of OVBI01001262.1, read as the reverse complement.
TCCAAATTGATATGAAAAAGGCCAATTCCAGGATTTGAAACAGCTAATTACGGCCTAAACCGGTCGAAATTGAGATCAAATTGAGTTACGGAGAGGCGATCGGATGCAAAAATGACGATCGATTTGATCGATCTGAGGAGGTGGATTAGGGGGATACCTGCTGGTCGTTGCGGGCGAGGCATTTGCGAACGATCTCGCCTTCGAGAGCACGACGTTCCTCGAGAGTGAGCCATTCGTAGTACTGAGCAAGACGAGTTTGGCCTTGCTTGTTCACCATCAATATGAACCTTATTCCCATCTCTCTCTCTTCCTCTCCGTTTCAGATCTTTCGATTTTTCTTTCTTCTTCTTCTTCCTGATCATACCCACGTCATCACTTTCTTTTTTCTAAGGAAAATTAATTATTTGAGAAATTTTTCTTACTTTTATGTATCGGCCCATATATATATCTTAGCAGGCTTAGCTGAAACTGAGCGTAGCTTACTAATCTAAAAGCCCAAGCCCAACCAGATAACCAACATTTTGTGTGTTAGATTCGGATTAAACCGATTCATGCAATTAAAATGTTATGGGATGGAGAAGAAAAAAAATTAAAATGTTTGATTAAAAATCCAAAATTTATAATTTTAGAAATTTATAACTAGATATGTTCAAAACTTGATATCAAAAAATTTACAATTAATATCTAAACTGGAGAAGTGGTAACAAAGTTCAAAATCTTGAGACCATGCGACTTTATGTAAATATGTATATGACCACATCTATGCTAAAACCACACGTTCACACATGCTCTAAGCTGGACTAGACTCAGGTTCGGATAATAATCTATACTCTTTTTAAAATATTTCACATTCATTTTTTCTTTTTCCTTTTCGTTTTGTGAGTATACACATATTGTAAAGTGCTCGTTAAGCTCCCTGATTTTGAGTGCGATTGTTGGAGATAATTTCACACGTGAAAGATGGATCAAATCACAGCCGAACGTGTGGCAATTCGTTTTTCAAAATTAGTTTGGTTTTGGACTAGGCAACAGGTTTTGAAAATAGAAAACCGAATGACTAAATATCCAGTCAAAGTATTCGCTTACAATGACTTTAATTTTGGTTTAGTGTAAGAACTATAATGTCGACAAGACTATACCACAAGTGTTTTGTCTTCAAAAGCGATCCAATACAACATGGAATAATGGATATATAAAGCTCTTCTTATTTCGTATGAATGCAATAGATGGCGCATGCGATAAAGATTTAGAAAATGTGTTTCGTATGAATGATAACGTGCACTCGAAAGTCAACTGATGAGAAAAAAACCCCATGACTAATGATGAAGAATAAAATGACAGTGGGTTGATTTAATATTATAAACTATAATGTACAAATTTTTAGAAAATAAAATAAAAGTGTTACGTTCCTGAATTAAATCCTTGTTTTTACTTGATTTTTCATTCATGATTTACCTTAGCTAAATCCTTGATCCATTGTTTTCTTTTGTTGGCTGTTTGGTTTATGTTTTCTTTTATTGCTTAATTTACTTGTTCACTATATTTTTAATCATGAGTGCGTTATAACCAAACCCATTTATTAATATATATACACATCTCACCCTCTAACACTACGAGGACTAATTCTATTGCACATTATACACAGGTGCAGATCTAAAAACATTTTTAATTGGGGCACAACATTAAAAAGATCAATGAAACATTTTTAGTTGGAGGTACTTTTTCATTTTTCTTAACTAAAGTAAAAATATTCAACCAAATTAGTTCAAATTACTTAAGAAAAAAAAAAAAGAATAGGGGACACAAGACTCCGTACCGTGACACTCGCATCCGCCCTTGAAATCATACATATCCAGAACTATTTTTTAATATTTTTATAATATCAAATTTCTTTATCAACGATATTAATTTCTCTTTGTTTTTATTTAGAGATCGTGAGCTGGCGGCTTGGATATCCAAACATAAGATTCATACGATTGTCTGTCCTCTTGCTAAATTTATATACGTCTTTTATCTTAATAATAATCTTTCTGAACATTCTTTTGTTTTTATTTTGAGACATTAGTTGGGTGCTTGGGAACCCAGATATAAGAAACATACAATTGTTTGTCCATTAGCTACATTCAAGTATTTTTTGTAACTTTCTTAATATTTTAGTGACATTGTCTTCTTGTGAAATATCATCGAAATTTGTGTGGATGACCCTAGATGTTAATTATGCTAAACGTATATTACTAGTAAAAAAAGACTTTTCTGCTTTTGCGTTACATCCAAGTCAAACTCTAAGTTGGACTAGCTAAACTGATAAAGATTTCTAGATAAAATTTAAAAGTCGTCAACTCTAAGTTGAACTAACAATTTATATATTCGACATGGGTACAAGGAGATATCTAATACACTAATTCTGCTGTGTCATTTGAATATTATGAGATGCATGTGTGATGTATGATTAAAAAATTTTGAATGGTAATTACAAGAAGAAAAAAAAAGAAAAATAGAATAAAGTGAAATAATAGAATATTTAAAGGATTTTTATTTTTGAATCTGTTGGAAATAATAGAATAATATGTAACAATTAAGTATTCATCTAGTAAGAGACATAATATTATGGGTCAAAAATAGTTCTATTGTTTAATGCCATTCATTATGTCAAAAAAAAAATCCCATTCATTTTGATAAATTTTCTATATAAAAAAGAATGATTTACAAAAAGAGTGATTTTTCTATATAAATTTGATAAATGGATGACTCATCGCGAAATCTATTGGTGTGTCCCCTCCATGTGAGAGGCGATAAAAGATCTACAGCTTCACATTTCATTAATCGTTTTCCCAAGTCAACACAATCTCTACATTTCACACTCAGAAGCCTCGTAAGATTATGTATTCTATTTTCTTAGTAAACAACTATATGGTAATTTGCCGTTTTTATTATTTTCTATATATCAAATTGGTCACAATTACACAATAGTGCTTATTTTAACGTCGGTCACAACAACAGTGGTTCACTTCTTCACATTCTTGGTGGAATAAAAGAAAAAGCAACTGATATGACTGATAACAACTATGATCGCAAAATGGGAGAGGCAGTGGAAATACTGTTATTAATTTTAACGTTCTTTATATTAATTAACCCAAAATAATACATAAAAGTGGAAACAGTGTCTCGCTCTGCGAACAGAGGGGCGGCTTTCATTGCGTGTAGTGCGGTTTATGGTTCTCTAGTACAATCTTATGTATCTATGGGAGAGCCGGGTTGGCTTACTGATGTTTTTGCAAGTGAGAGAGTATTGGCCTCTGTGTGTTAGGCGCTTTCTTTTGATTGTGTAAGTTGTAAGGCTGATGATTTTGTGTTCACCTGGATGGACGAGGTCCTCGTTTGTGGTTGTTGGTTTCTCGTGGGGTAATCCCTTGTTATTATATGTTAATATTAAAACAATACATAAAAGTCGATTGTATAAAAATACTTTCCCGGGAACATCTTGTCCAACTTACACAATCGCCAACACAGAAATACAAAATATAAAACTAATATCAAAATAACGATAGTCTACTGATAAGTGCAACTGGATTGGTTTCTTTGAACACTTAAATCAAGAAAAGAAAATGCTGATGACAAATAAGTGTTCAACTTCTATTTGGTATGTAGTATTATTCTTTAGATAGAAATTTTCAAAAACTGATTATAGACATAAGAAAATTATGGACCTAAGTTTCCCAACTCTCACTATCTTAAAAGAATGACAAACCAATATAATTGTAATTTTTTTTCTCTAAAACTAACATACAGTATATATTGTTTTCCAGCCAGCAGAGTATTTTTTTAAAAAGATGAACTAGAGCTAGGAGAGACTATGTACTTAGAATTCATATTTTTAGAAAAAAATAGAAATTTTAAAAATATTATTCGTTTATGTATTTTAACTGATTTAAAAGTACATAAACCAATAAATCCATTACGATCCGAAAAAATTTCGAACTTTTTTTAAAAATGACAAACCAGTAATTGTAGTTTTTTTCATGCAGGTTCAGTAATACCTTATTTTATTTTTTAAAGATGAATTAGAGCACGAGGACTTTGTTAAAAAGTTGAAAACAAAACAGTAACTCTGAAGCAAAACTCCATAATACCTCTGCCCCCACAAAAGCCTTTGCTCACTCATCATTAATCAATGCTTCAACCACACCTTTGTTAGAAACCTCAACAAAATCTTCTCAACTTCTTTTTCTTTCCAAGTATCAAGAGAAACAAATACAGCAGCAACTTTTCAATCAAAGCTTCTTGAATTTGTTCAGTTTTCGAAAAAGGAACAAGAAGAAAATGATGAGTAATAAGAAGAAGAAAGCCAACAACAACTTCAAGCTACTGAGTTTGTTTCTGCTTCTAGGTATATGCGTTGGAGACTATGGCATTGGAGTCGGAATCGGCGACGGTGGAGTTTGGGTCGGAGGAGGTGGAGGAAACCCTAATTCCGATCCTGGCTCTGCTCCAAAAAAGCAACAGACAAATGCAGCTTACAGTGCTCTTCAGTCCTGGAAGTCAGCCATTACAGAGGATCCATCTGGTGTTCTTAAGACATGGGTTGGTCAAGATGTATGTTCTTACAAAGGCATATTCTGTTCTGGCTCTTCTGTAACAGCCATAGATCTAAACAAAGCAAATCTCAAAGGCACTATTGTCAAAGACCTCTCTCTTCTCTCAGATTTAACCATTCTCCATCTCAACAGCAACAGATTCTCTGGTCAACTCCCAGATTCTTTAAGAGACTTAGATTCTCTTCAAGAACTCGATCTAAGCAACAACGGATTCTCTGGCTCTTTCCCTCAAGTCACACTCTACATACCAAACCTGGTTTACCTCGATCTCCGGTTCAATAGTTTCACCGGTTCGATTCCTGAAAACCTCTTCAACAAACAATTAGACGCGATTCTCCTCAACAACAACCAATTCACCGGAGATATCCCCCGGAACCTCGGTTACTCATCCGCATCGGTGATCAATCTCGCCAACAACAAGTTATCCGGCGAAATACCGACGAGTTTCGGCATATCCGGTTCGAAATTAAAAGAGGTTCTGTTATTAAATAACCAGTTAACCGGTTGTATACCGGAATCGGTCGGTTTGTTTTCAGACATCGAAGTGTTTGATGTTAGTTTCAACTCTTTGATGGGTCACGTCCCCGACACGATCTCATGCTTGTCGGAAATCGAAGTGTTGAACCTCGGACACAACAAATTCTCCGGTGATCTTCCTGACTTGGTCTGCTCTTTGAGGAACTTGATAAACCTCACCGTCGCTTTCAACTTCTTCTCAGGGTTTAGCTCCGAGTGTTCGAGAGTCAGCGTCGGTTTCGACTTCACCGGTAATTGTATTCCCGGAAAAGGTTATCAGCGACCTCAGCCGGACTGCTCGGCTATTCCTGGCGGCGCGTTGAGTTGCCTTAGGATTCCTGCGCAGCCACTGACTTGCGCTGCAATCTTGGGATTGAAGGCGACTTCATCATCTCCATGAAGATATAATAATGTTCGAAGCTTCTTTTTTTTTTGTTTTCTTTCTTTCTTTTGATTCTCTGTTGCAAGATTTGGTATGCAGTTACTTGCGACTTTGTGACTTTATTATTTGATAGAAAATGCCAAAATGGTTTTGTCAGCTAAATTATTAATCAACTGATTTAGTATAATTGATTAGTAAGAAGCTTCTTTCTGTTTTTTTTTGTTTTTAATCATGTTTTCTTGTAATTGGAGTTATCTGATCTTGCTGTGGATAATATTTTTCGCCCGAAGGAGAGAATATTGTTGGATGAAATTTAATATAAGATTCTGTTCATCAATAAATTAACTGATCTTCAATAAATACGTGAAAAGGAATTGGTTATGTTGCTGGTCCCAATTTGGTCCTGTCTTGCCTATCCCAATAAAGAATATATTGCAATAAGCAATGGCAAAGATCCATAAGAACTTCAATTGGCAAAAAGAGATTGAAGAGCAAGCATATAAAAAAAAACAGGAAAAATAGTTATATTATTTGCAAAGAACCTAATTACCAAACTTGTTGAAGTGATAAAACATAACTGAGTTGAGTTATATTATTTTGCCCGAATGTTCAAAGTGCTTAAGCGGTGAACATGCTTCATTGAGAACAAAGTTGCACAACATGTACTATAAACAGCTTTAGAAGGTACAAGGAGGAGGCAACATGCCTGACAAAACTTATTTTCATCATGAAGGCTCTCTCCTTTCTGTGGAGTCGTAAATAGTGATCATGACTAAAATGTTGTATTGTCTCGTCATCAATCTCACGAATGCTCGGCATCTCGGTCGAGTTCTTCAGGTACTTCCTCAAGATCTTTTCTATCTCACACGTCCTTTCTCGTTGCACAACCTAGTTGCATCCATTATCGCAAGAGTATTCATTCCCCATTAGTGATATCTCCGTTAGGAAGGGAGGAAGTTAAAGAGAGACGGTGAATGTGACGGGGGATCATTATGATACAAGGTAAATAAATACATGTTCCATGAACACATAGTTACAAGGGAGACAAGTGAAAACATGATCACAGGTACGGTCGAGGGACATTCTACAAACAAGCATCACATGTCAAAGGCAGTCTTCTAGGAAAGAAGGTGAGGGTACGTTCATGGCTCTTCACGTTTGAGATAGTGAGAGGAGGTGGCTTATTCAAAATCAGAATCAGCGTAGATGGCAATGAGAGGGTGAGAAAGGTGAAAGGGTGTCTCATCACTGGCGGAAATTGTCATGACAACCTCTGTGAAAATATTACAACTTTACAAGTAGCACAATAGTAATAGTATTTAACGGGATTGAAGCGCTCTTCTTTACAGGCTAAGCAGGCAGACAGTGAAGAGTCAAATCACCGTCCACAAAAGCCTGTACATATGGCTCACGGCTTATGGGATTTAGAACGAGAATAATACGGAGATGCATGGTTCCATTTCATTTCTTTCTTTACAAGGTATGTTTTCAAACGAATCATAAATGTTCCAACTGATATCTGCCAAATGAATCTATATATTAGTAGGCTCTATCTACATTATTCCAACTTGTTTAGGCTGTTGTTATTAGACCATCCATTTTATATTCAGTCAGTCTTTCTTAAACCAAAGATCATCTTTTTGGTCGGTGAACAGCTGTTTACTTGGCTAATATACAGCTGTTCTTTAAAAAGAGATTCGTAAATGATAAGGTCGTTTTAATTCAATAATCATAAAATCTACTTAATCATCCTTAAAACAGAAAGAACAACGAATTTACAAGTGTGTGAATCACGTATTGTACTTACTTAAGTCTTCAATAATTTTTAGTCCATAATTTGTAACAAAAAATTTAGTGTTATCAAAATAAACCAATTTATCTTTAGAAAATATAAAATCAACAATGCATTGAATAAAAAGGTAACTTTGGTATAGATTACATCCAGATATTTTCTTTGAAAATCACAAAAACATTTTACGTGCTAGGGCTTGATCCATATAACTCAATATAATATGATCAATGGTCTCTGGGGATACATGATGTTTAGCATCTACTTTGTCTTCAAGTAATTGACAAGCTCATCCAATGCACTGTATGAGGAGCCTCCGCTTCTCACAGAGGCTTTGAGCTTTTCTTTCAAAACAAGTGCTCTCTCCCTCATCCCTGCACCTTCTTCATCCACAATCAACCTCTTCACAGCTCTCTCAACCTCAACCGTTCTTTTTTCCACTTCACCTTCCAGCTGAATCCCTATTTCCCAAACACTTACTAAGTACGCTGCATTTACCTTCTGCTCGCTTTGAAAAGGCCTACAAATCAGTGGAACTCCTTCCACAATGCTCTCGAGTGTTGAGTTCCATCCACAGTGGCTCCAGAAGCCTCCCACTGCAGGATGTCTTAGTACTTCTATCTGCTGTGCACGTTTCACAATGTATCCTCTTTCTGAGACCATTGTACTGACTTCATTTGGCAATGCCTCTAACCCGTCTGATCCAAGGATAGAGCCTGGTCGAATGACCCATAAAAAAGGCTGGTTGCTATTACACAATCCCCAAGCCATCTCCAACACTTCCTTGGTTTCCATTTGGGCTACTGTTCCCACGCTTATGTATATGACTGACTTCGGTTTCTGCTTGTTCAACCATTCAATGCAGCCCTTGCCCTCTTCCAGTAAACTAGAAGGAATTAAAGCTGTAATGTGAAGAGGGCCTAATGCGTAAACTTCAATTCCAAGTTCTTGTTGCAGCCATGACACAGACGAGTTCTCTTGACAGCTCGTCGTATTGAAGATAATAGCGGAAGCATTTCTTTTGTTGACTACTTCCCGACGGATCTTCAAAACTGGCTCCACTGGCCCAAATCCTGAAGGTAGTAGGTCTTTGTATCTTAACGGATACAAATTCTCCACAACCTTTTCTTGCATTTCATGATCTGCAAAGTTAAAAGGAAAAACCATGTTTTAATGAAACACCCAGTTTAAAAATGGGTTTTAAGCTGGTTTTGGTACCTTCCATGTCGATCAAGAACTTCTCTGAATCGAGTTTGCTAAAAACACAGCGTGAAACATGATTTGTAGCACTTTGAGTGCTGAAGATAACACTGGGAAGCTTGAGCTCGTTCGCAGCAGATCCACAGAAGTACATGAACTCGTCATAGATGATACAAGCAATATCATTGTCATGTTGCAGCAACAACTGACCTATACATTCCTTAAAGCTTGCCTCACTCGTTTTGTTGAGCATTATCAGAAACTCAATTTGTCCGAGTCCCACGACTTCATACTCTGGTAAGCTTTTTGGTAAGGTGACAAATTGAAAACCAGAGAAATGTTGCGAAGAGCTTACTAGATTGAATTGTCCTTGAACGACTGTGATTGAAAAGCCCTTTGAATCAAGAGCTTTTCCAAGTTGCATCATTGGAGTTACATGTCCTTCCGCTGGAACTGGGACTAACACTATCCTTCTCTTCGTTTCCTTTTTCTCCATTGCTTATACTCTCTCTCTCTCTTTCTACTGATCACCCCTTAATGGAGAACAACTCTAAATATGTGATCCAAATAATTATTAAAATCCCACTTGTAACGAAATATTAATGCCATTTTAGTTATTCCTCATGTGGCAACTACAATTTCTTAATGCAAAAACCTATCCACTAGACCACTAGCTAATGAAATATCTAACTGAAGGACGAAATTAAAGTAACATTAACTCCAAGAAAAGCTTGTTTACCGTTTCTAGTGTTTAACCCAATGTAGATCCCTCTCAAAGTTACTTGAATGGTTGATCCTATGATCTCTAAAATCTCTAATAAGTAATTTAAAAGTTTTAGCCATTAGTCAATCAAACTCATCTTTGGTGGTTTTAGGCTTTTTAGCACATGGTATGGTAGGTCTTATTTTGAGACTTAGCTAATTATTAAAGTATCAAGAACTCTAAGTCTTCAAATATAAAATATATCCTCAAGCGTAAGATATTCTCTTATTAATTTTTTGTTAAAAAAACATATATGTCCCCCAAATGTAGCGACATGCAAGTTATTTGAGAAGTACAAAAATGAATATAACATTTAATTTGACAGGACTTTGATCCAAGGTAAATTATGTACATGCTCACTGTTGGTAATGTTCACGATCGAGAGGGAGCTTTGGTCTTTGTTCGACATGGCAAAGCTCTTTCCCGAAAATTTGGCAATAAGCTAATTTTCGTTGCGAAATTCAGAATGACCAAATAAGGCTACAAAATAACAGTTTTCCGTAGCGATTCTAAATTTTCAATGGGTTCGTTTTAGAATCTATTTGTCTGAGAATCATAGAGTAAAATATTATCTGTGTAGAAAAATCAGCTAGAGACAATCCAAACTGAGTTCAATGGCACTATTACAAAATCATGTTCATAACCTTTTCAATGGATTTGAATGTTCATATCCCTAAGCCGGAAAAACAAAAAACCAAGTAAAAAACAAAAGTCAATATTGTTGTTTGTTTCCTTAAATCCTTCTTGTTCGTTATAAATAGGAGGAAATTAGCAAAGACACTTGGCGTGAACCAAGTTAATGATTAAGCTAGAACAAAGGCGAGACGTGAGTAGAATTAATTGAATTTTATGAGGGGCTGAGAATGTGTCTTTTCAATTAACGGTCCAGATTTCATCTTACGACATTCTTGTTAGCTCCCTATTTATCGAGAGACGACGAAGTCCCCCTCAGAGTTGCATTGCATGCACATACATACGGAGAGAGATCAAAAACGAATCGTGCAGAGTAACGAAGAAGACAATGTCGTGGCAAACTTACGTTGATGAGCATTTGATGTGCGATGTTGGTGACGGCCAAGGTCACCATCTCACCGCTGCCGCCATCATCGGCCATGACGGTAGCGTTTGGGCTCAGAGCGCTAATTTTCCTCAGGTAATCTCTCTCCTCCTTGATCGTCCATGACATGCGTTCCTACTTGCATCTTGTTAACCATTCAAACTACTTTTTAGGCTCTGAGTAATTTAAAAAAAATTAAATATATATATTAAAAAAAATTATAGACCCAATTTATTTGCATATTGTTTTGATATATATATTTTTTCATCGGGGTTATGTTTGAATACTCCTTTTGCATATGATAAAATATGAGAATGTGGATCATGTTTGGTTTCAAGTTAATTCTAGTTTCAGAACATTCAAATCCTGTTTTCGTTGATTATGAATTTCAGCTAGAGGGATAATCTTTCTTTACTTTAAAATTTTATCAATCGGTTCCGTATGGATATGTTTATAAATGAATAGATTATGTTTGTGATTTCAACATTTTCGTACTGGTTATGTATAAATGCAATAAGTTACTGATTTTGGATATGGTTCAACGATTAGTTTATTTGGGTCCCAAAAAGTACCTGATGATTCATTCTCTTTCAAAACAGTTCAAGCCTCAAGAGATCACTGATATCATGAAAGATTTCGATGAGCCGGGTCACCTTGCTCCCACAGGCTTGTTCCTTGCAGGACTGAAGTATATGGTCATCCAAGGCGAGCCTGGTGCAGTCATCCGTGGCAAGAAGGTAATATTAGAAGCATTATAAGATTAACGGTCCAGAATTTGTTACATTCTGCAAAAAAAATAGTTTACATTTTTCAACATTTTCATTTGAACTCACGACTTTCCGTTTCGTTTGACGTTTGCATTTTACAAAAATACTTTATGTAGCTTGAGACTTTTAATATATAAACTTATATATAAGTTCCATGCAAATGCAAACGTTAACGCATAAAATGCATTTGAAACAGTTGATGTGCCTATGACCAAAGGTGCTGTAGTAGTCTAGTGATAGAACAAAAGAGTTATTTCGTTTGTGTCTCGGGTTCGTTCTTTATAAATTTGAAGTATGGATTGTTACTTTTTAAATCAAAATTTCCAAATATTAGGGTAGTTTGTGGGCGAAAGTCCTTAATTCCCACGGTTTTAAGAAGAAATTAAAAAACAAGTTATGCCTACGATTATGAGAATCAAACTCTTGCAAACATGGTCGAACATGTAATCACTTGATATATGATGTTGTGAATATGGTTTTTAAACTCAAAACCACTATCAGTGATTGGGATTTGTTGGATTCTTATTAAAACTTGTACAGGGAGCTGGAGGAATCACGATCAAGAAAACAGGACAATCAATGGTATTTGGTCTGTACGAAGAACCAGTGACTCCAGGACAATGTAACATGGTCGTCGAGAGGTTGGGTGATTACTTGGTCGAACAGGGTCTCTAAACCTTCTAGAATGCTCCATTGCCTTGTTCCAATCCTTTAAACCATTGTTTCCCATATTTCATTTTCTTTTGGTTGGGTGCATGTTTTTTTTTTCTAATTTAATTTTGGGTCTTTCTTGGTTTCTACTTTAGAAAAGTTTCAAAGAAAGGTGAAGCCTAAGGTTGCAGATAATAACACAAAAGGGAAGCCGAGCTTAAGACTATTTTCCTCTTTATCTTCATGATTAATTTGGTTGTTTTGACTTAATTTTATCTTAACATTTACTTCAATTCTTTCATATACTTATGTGTTTCTGATTAATCTGTAATTTTCCCCTTTTATCCACAAAACATAATCATCATAGATACTCCCCAATTAGAGAAACTTATGTTTCAATTGACCTATTGAAGAATGAATAAAATGGGAAAAATATGAACAAAATTTCATTTGAGAAATTGACAAAAAGGAAAAAGAAATTTTTGTTCTTCATCAAATTTTGAGAAGAAAAATATTTTTTTTCATTAATTCATCAATACATGAAGAAAAAAAATAGTGTGAGACCCATATTTCAAAAATTATCAAAACTGTTTTCTTGATTAGTGTAAATTTTGAAGAATAACAAATTTACCATACTTATTTTTCTAAAATATAATCACCATTTGAAATTTTATTATTTACAATTGTTATAAAAAAGAAGATATAAAAAAAAGATTGATAGAAAATTATCAAATATAATTCGTTTATAATAGCACTATAGGAATAAAAAAAATTATCCAAAATTGAAGATCTATTCCGTTATGTAAATATCCAAGTTTTTGGGATATCTGAATTTAGATCCATATAATAAAACTATAGATTTGGTGGATTCAAATCTATGTAATAAATATTTTTAGGGGAAGATATGTGAATTTAAAATGATACTATACTAACTAATTCTGTATAGAAACCATATAATAATTAAATATGTTATCAAACAATCTATAAATTACTGGTTTATACCTTTTTAATATATGCTTTTAAACACTAGAATAATTTTGTGGGTTATTCTATCAAATTTTGCAAAATATTTTTTAGTTAATATGAATAAAATTAAATTGAGGAGTTACTTTTATTTGTATAAATATGAAACTACATTCATTTAAATTAAAACTTTTTTATATAAAATAATATACTATATAAAATAAATGCTACAATCAATATTNTCCCCCCCCCCCCCAGGGGGGCAGGCTAAAATCTAGTCTTGATAGCAACAGTCTAATCAAACCATGTGGAAGTTTCAGGTACTTGTCGCTTTGTTTTTGTTTTTTTTTTTTTGAATGAAAAACTCGTGTTCATTTGAAAAAGCAAACCAGAGAGAGTCGTCTAAAGGTGTCTAGACTGAGAGCAAGTTTAGACCATGTGTCTTTAAATAGACAAGAGATGAAAAGAGCATCTGCCTGAAAATGGAAAACCAGAGAGGGTAAACAGGGGAAAAGAGAGCTTGTTTTTCTCGGTGATGGTGAGACACAAAGCTGTATAGTGTAAACTTTTCAAATTGTTTAGGCTAACCACACCGGTTGCCGAAGTCGTAAAAATCTTGTGTGTTCCTTCTTTCTGTTTCCATTTCAGTTCGGTAATTGTGTGTTTAAAGCAAATAAAGCTTGAGCCATTGGGAAGATAAATCCTCCACACAACATGAGCACTCATCAAACTGTGAGATATCATTTCTCTCCAAAATAACCGTGTTTATGTCTTTTAAGTTGATTTGTGTTACCTTTTTCATCATGTGTTTCTGTCTTTTTAATCTGAAACTACTCTAATTTTTTTTTTTTGTTCCTTACTGGAGAAAAGCAAGTGTTGAAGCAACTGGAGCCATGGCATGAGCTTAAAGATAAAGTGGTTCTTGTGACAGGAGCTTCCTCTGGTATAGGAAGAGGGATATGCCTTGATTTGGGGAAAGCAGGCTGTAAGATTATCGCAGCAGCACGTCGCGTCGATCGCCTCAACTCTCTCTGCTCTGATATCAACAGCTTCGGTTCAACTGGCAACCAAGCTGCAGCTCTCGAGCTAGACGTTACATCGGAGGCAGCCACCATTCAAAAAGCGGTTAAGGAAGCTTGGGAGATCTTTGGAAAGATCGATGTGTTGATCAACAATGCCGGAATCAGAGGCAATGTCAAGTTGAGTTTGGATTTGTCGGAGGACGAGTGGAACAAAGTGTTCAGGACCAACTTAACCGGACCTTGGTTACTCTCCAAATACGTTTGCATTTTAATGCGCGACACTAAACGCTATGGCTCGGTGATAAACATCTCATCAATCTCCGGGCTCAACCGCTATACAGTGCCAGGTGGAGTCGCTTATGCTTGTTCCAAAGGCGGTCTTGAAACTATGACGAGGATGATGGCTATTGAGTTAAGTGTATACAAGATCAGAGTGAACTCGATAGCACCGGGGCTTTTCAAGTCAGAAATCACACAAGGTCTTTTGGAGAAAGAGTGGTTCAAGAACGTGATTGAGCGGATTATCCCATTAAAGATGCAACAGACCGTGGATCCGGCGCTTACTTCTCTTGTTCGCTATCTCATTCACGACTCTTCTCAGTATGTCTCTGGTAATACATACATTGTTGATTCCGGAGCTACATTACCCGGTCTGCCTATATTTTCTTCTCTCTGAAACCCAAATTCTGAGTGTTGTGTGCAATAATAAGTGATAACATTTACACATTCTCCATCATATTTTTAAGAATTAGTCAACCATACTTGCATAGGGTTTTTTTTATCAGTTTGTGTGCCTCCCAAGAATCATTGATTAGAGATGTCATACTCATTTCCATCATTAATGGGAGTCCCAAACTCTTTATCGGTCTTGGGCGCAGACCTTTACCGAAACATTGTTACATCAGCGAACATACTATCTATTGCTGTTACTAATGTAGTGAAAGATGTGATTGCAACAAGTACTGTAACAGCCACTGCAACTGGTAATATACCTACTGCTAACCCCATACCATGCAAGATCTCCATTTGCTTCTCTTGATACCCACTGAACAACATTGGTTCCTCATGCAGTAGCTACACTTACTTCAGCTTTTTCTTGTGTAGAGACAGAACCAGCAACCCTTACTGCCATACAACGGAATCCATTGCTACTATTGCGTTTTCAAACGTCAATACTACCCTAGTTTTTTGTCCTACTACTAATTTGGTAACCTTCAGATTAATTGGTTGATGAAGTTAAAGGGAATATTTCTGTTAGCATTTCGGTGCTTTAGACTCCGGTTTAAGATTTGAGACAAAGAGGAAAAGCAATAAAACCTACACAATTAGTCTAAGCATGCAATGGAGTGATGGACCATGGTAGGAGAACGATTTGTTTCTTTTCTCTATTTTCTCTCATATGTTTGTTTCAAATGTTTGATTACTCTGTTGTAAATTTTTGCCTAACAATTATAAACTTTGTTACCTTTAAATTTAAAGTGTACTAAATTTAGTATAAAAAGTAACATCGAGAACCACAATGTTATTATCACTACTATGATTTTATTCCATGAGAACTCTATGTATATACAAAAATTAAAAACTAGCAAAGGTAAGAAAAATAGAGCACTCTGTTTGGCCACTGTGGTATGTGCATGTGCTTTGTTTTGCGCGTCTTAGTCCTACTATCTAACTAAGCCATCCCAACTACAAGTTGCGATTTCATTCTATGACCAAGTGTTTTAATCCCTAATTTTTGGTTGGTCTAAAATTGAGTTTTTTTCTTGTCAGAAGAAAAGTTTATTTTCTTAAACTACTTTCCAAATATAAATGACTTTTAACTTATTTCGGATAGTCGTACTTATTTTAACGATTTTTTTTCTTAACATTATGAAAAAAATACATCAAGTTTTGCTTTGATAAATTACAGTAATTAATAAATATATAAAAATCTTTGAACAGCGAAAAAAAAAATCTTTGAACAGATTAAATATTTAATTTTGTTTTTAAACTATTTAAATAGTTTTTTTTTCATTTGTTGCCTTCGATTCGAAAACATTGAAAATAATCATTGTTAAAATGGGGAAAAAATGATCGGATTTAATGAGAAATCATGAGACCTAATTTGTTTGGTTGTTACTACTTAGTAGCCTAGTGGTTACACGAATCAGTTACAGACTTATATTGCCACGTTCAAAGTCGTGTTTGATAACAGAAAAGGCTTTATTACTAATCTGTGTTATGGGTTTCTCCGTCTCACACCGAACACAGACACAAACAATATGAGCAATCATCAAACTGTGAGATACACCTCTCCTCTACAAATTACAGTAATTTTATCTTTGCTCTGGTTTGTGTAATCTTTTCATCATGTAATTTATGGTCCATGTGAACCAGGTGTTGAGGCAACTAGAGCCATGGCATGAGCTTAAAGACAAAGTGGTTCTTGTGACAGGAGCTTCATCTGGTATAGGAAGAGAGATCTGTCTTGATTTGGGCAAAGCTGGCTGCAAGATTATCGCAGCAGCACGTCGTGTGGATCGCCTCAACTCTCTCTGCTCTGATATCAACAGCTTCGGTTCAACCGGAAACCAGGCTGCAGCTCTCGAGCTAGACGTTACATCGGACGCAGCCACCATTCGAGAAGCGGTGAAGGAAGCTTGGGAAATCTTTGGAAAGATCGATGTCTTGATCAACAATGCAGGAATCAGAGGAAATGTCAAGTCGAGTTTGGATTTGTCGGAGGAAGAGTGGGACAAAGTGTTCAGGACCAACTTAACCGGACCTTGGTTAGTCTCCAAATACGTCTGTGTTTTAATGCGCGACGCTAAACACGGTGGTTCGGTGATAAACATCTCATCCATCTCGGGGCTTCACCGAGGTATGCTTCCTGGTGGAGTCGCTTATGCTTGTTCCAAAGGCGGTATTGACACCATGACGAGGATGATGGCTATCGAGTTAGGTGTTTACAAGATCAGAGTGAACTCGATTGCACCGGGGCTTTTCAAGTCAGAGATCACACAAGGTCTTATTCAGAAAGAGTGGCTCAAGAAGGTTAACGAACGGACTGTCCCGTTAAAGATACAACAAACAGTGGATCCGGGGCTTACCACTCTTGTTCGGTATCTCATTCACGACTCGTCTCAATATGTCTCTGGGAATACATACATAGTTGATTCCGGAACTACATTACCCGGTCTGCCTATTTTTTCTTCTCTTTGAACCCCAAATCTTGTGTTGTGTGCAATAATAAGTGAATACATTTGTACACATTCAAGTTTGTAAGAAATAATCAACCGTGGTTGCATATCAGTTCGTGTGCCTCGCAAGAATCATTGATTATAAATGCCATAATCATTTCCATCATTAATGGAAAGAGAGTCCCAAACTATATACCAGTCCATGTTGGCGCATACCTTTACCGAAATGTTGTTGCATCAAACGAACATACAATCCATTGTTTGCTGCTAAAGAATTATTTGTACTATTGTCCCTCCATCCAGAACCACAATGTTATTTTCACGGCCTTTTTATTCTCCACCAGAACTCTCTATCTATGTAAAAAAAACAAAACTCAAGTATTGAATATCTAGAAGACGTAAAGGAGAAAGAATCAGTAGACATTCATAAGAAAAAAAAAACAGAGCACTCTGTTTGGGCCCCGTGGTATGAGCCTTGTCTTGCGCGTCTTAGTTGCAGTACTTAATCAATCAAGCCGTCCCAACCACAAGTTGAGACTTTACTCCAATATATACTCCATTCTAATTATGAGTCTTAAACGGTTTGCAGCTTTTTAACAGAATCCACCAAACATACTTTTGTAAAAGGAAGAAAGAAGTGAGGAAGGCAGGAGAAGAGTTGTGACGAGGCGGTTTACTTAGATTAGTAAAGAAGAGGAAGAAAAGACTCGGATGGAGGGTTTTCTGTTTTTACGAAAGCAAATACAGAATAATTGTATAAATAATTTGTTACTCTTATCATTTAGAACTTATGCATTTATAATTGCAAGCTACAAGCGTGCTGAGCTTGATGAAGGACGCCAAGGTGGTGAAACTTTTGTTTTCATCCGCAAATGAGATTGTATAAACTGCACCCAAATGCTGATCATATTCTTGCCTAATCTCCCCTGTGGCGATATCCCATTGAACTTTTTTTTTTATTTCTCATACCGACAAGTATATTACCATTTACCAATATCAGTACTAAAACACAACGCCACCCTTCTGCCCACATATAGTCAGATATATTGAGATTTTGGTTCTTTCCCTTTGCACGCAGTTATTATTTGATTCGGTCATTATAGGATATGTTAAGAGTTCCTCTTTTCTTCGTCTACAAACGAGTTAAGAGTTACTTTTCTCTTACTTTAAAGAATAGAGGCAAGACAATCATTTTCACTATCTCCAGTTCTCTACTTTTTTCATTTTCTCTTCCTTATAGGAATCAACGGTTCTAACAATTCATTGAATCGTGTCCTTATTTAAAGATATAAAAAACGAAGAATCAGATAGACTTATATGGCAGGAGAACACTTGAAACGAGATTTTCATAATACACACTCAAGACGTTTTTCATCGACTGAACAATCAAAATTAAATAAAAAACTGAAAATATTTCATGTCATTGATTATCTCCCAGCTTTTTTCCTTCTTAGAGTCGAAAAAGATTCTAAACTAAACTCTAAGCTAATCCCCAACATTTGTGAAAAACAGCTGAGTATTTTAGAAAGCTAAGACCAGCTTAAATTTATTTTTATTTTTAAGACCATCTTAATTATGATTTTTGAAAGTGATGGGCCAGGTGTAAATGCAATGTTGGGTGTAACGCAATAATATATGATTGTGATCTGCAAAGAGAATATCCACTCTGTATTCGGAGAGAAGTAGAGAACGAATGATGGGCACATTCTGGCATCCCTCAACTTCTCTTTTCTGCCGAATATATATTTTCATTTTCTATCTATATAGTATTTAATCATGTTTCCAACTCATGATCTCTAACTCAATCATTTTCCTGCGTCATAAGTGGGATAATATATCAAGAAGGCCAAATTCATAGAAATTTAGTAGTGCTTAATCAGATGATATAAGCCATTACACTCCCATCAAATATTGAAATAAGTATTAAGACATCATATCTGAAGCCAACAATCTTTTACATTGATTCTTTCATTAACAACTAGTACCCAACCCGAAACAAAGTCGGTTTCACTTGCCGTTAAAGAGAAAATATAAATCATGGAGTTTCGTATGGAGATTGTATGAATGCAAGATCATGTGTTGTTTCAACTCATTCTGTCTATTTTTACGTGTTGTTTAACATACCCGCTTCTGTCTCGAATCAAACCATCACCTCTCGAGTCATGTGATTCAACGCAACTAAATGGACTGTTCAAATGTGCATGTCGTGTCTCATCGTGCATTTGTAATGTGATAGTATCAAACGCTTGCAATTTACGCATGATATGTCCACTAAGAGACTTTTCGAATATTGACGCGATAAGTCAGTCACCGAAAGATTGGAGTTTGATACCAAGTGTCACGATCTAGGTCATTAATATGTAAATGAGAAAATTTGCTCGAATAATTTTTTTGATAAAGTATCTTCAAAAAAAATTGAAACATTCATTAAAGAAAATATATGGTAATAAAGGACTTTAAAAGTTAATTTTAAATAACTTTGTTCTTAATATAGCTAATTAACTAGTGTATGTTAACTGATTCTTTTTTCCTTGCAAACACATTGCATGATTTTAGTTTGCTTTGATGGGATTTATCTATATTTATTTATTTTCCACGATAATAAATGTATAGAGATTCTCAATTTATTTACACATATTCATTTTTGTGACTAAATTTATTTTTATATCTTTGTGCGTATCTTTATTTATACTTTCCTACAACTTTTTATGTACTAAGAATATCATAATAAAAAAAAAATCTGCAAGAAAAATAATAAGTATTGATTAATTTGCTTTTGACAGCCCAAAAACAAATAATTAATTAAAAATTAAGAAGTTGACGAAAATTTTTATTAAATTTAAAGCACAACATTTCCTTGTCCACGATCAAAGGGCTTCACAGAGATAATTGAGAGAGAGAGAGAGAGAAGTAGAGAAATCTTATCACAGAAGAAACCAACTCCTCGAAGATGTCGTGGCAATCGTACGTTGATGACCACCTTATGTGCGATGTCGAAGGTAACCACCTCACCGCCGCCGCTATTCTCGGTCAAGACGGCAGTGTCTGGGCTCAAAGCGCCAATTTCCCTCAGGTTTTTCCTCTTCTTCTTCTCTCTGAATCCATCGGATCGGATCTGATGAATCTCGGATCTGGTTCCTGATTTTAAAAAAAATCCGATCTGCTTTTAATGAATTCAATCGATCCGTACGATGCGGAAATCGAATTGTTTAACCTAGGGCTCTAGATCGCTAGATCAGTAGTGCTTCCGTAGAAGAATTGTTGTTTGTGATGTCATACGCATGCGTGAAGCGATACAATCGATAACGAGAAGTTTTGACTTAATCGATCTCAAATCTCTATAGATGCGAGACCTTGTAGCCTTGTAGGCTTTTGTTAGGTTTGTATGTTCGTAGTTAGGATCACTGCTTTACTTTGACTCAATCTGTGAGATTCCACTCAAAATTGTGTGTTGTGAACTCATACGCATGCGTGAAGATACAATTGATAACGAGAAGTTTCACTAAGTCGATCAGATTCCACTCAAAAGCCATAGATGCCAGAGATCTTCTTGTAGGCATGTTAGGTTGTTATGGTCTTATTAGGATCTCACTGCTTTACGATTTGAGTTACCAAATTGTGTGTTGTGAACTCATACGCATGCGTGAGATAACGAAAACTTTCACTGAATCTGTGAGATTCCATTCAAATCCATTGATGTGAGATCTTCTTGTAGGCATTGTTAGGTTGTATGGTCTTGAGGATCACTGCTTTACAATTGAGTTACCAAATGTGTTTGTGAACTCGTAAGCATGCGTGAGAGTAACGAAAACTTTCACTAAATCCATTGATGTGAGATCTTCGTGTAGGCTTGTTAAGTTGTAAGCTCGTTAAGGAATTGTTCTATTAATCAAAAATCTAATGCGTTCGAGTTGTGTGTTGTTTGATATGTTTTGATTTAGTTGAAGGCGGAAGAAGTCACTGGAATCAAGAAGGATTTCGATGAGCCTGGACATCTTGCACCAACCGGACTATTTCTTGGTGGAGCTAAATACATGGTTATTCAAGGTGAACCAGGAGCTGTCATCCGAGGGAAGAAGGTAACTTGCATCAGGGAGATGCTGCTTCTATGAATCTTCCTTCTTTATGTTTTTATTGATAGAGATTATAATCATGTGAATCTGCTGGCTTGCAGGGACCTGGAGGCGTTACTATCAAGAAGACGAATCAAGCTTTCGTCTTTGGCATCTACGAGGAGCCCATGACCGGAGGTCAATGCAATTTGGTTGTCGAAAGGCTCGGTGATTACCTCATCGAGTCTGAGCTCTAAATCCAAGTTCTTTAACTAAAAGAATGTCATTCCCCCTTTTGTTATTGTGATTGAATCGTAATGCTTTCAAACGCAATCAATTTGATGATACTCTAGAACCAATATCTTATTGTTGTTGGTCTTTGTTACCGGGTTTGGGTTTGTGTGTCTTGTAATGCCATTTGATAATCTCTTTTTTTTTCTTCCTTCATATGTATTTGGATTTCTATTTCTTCATAATTTTATTTTTCTTAAATGGATCTGCGGTTTCACAATCTGTGGTTTGAAACATTTTTTTTTTGGTTTGGCAACCAAAAGAACGTTTGAAGAAAGATAAGCTAGATGAATTTACATTAAAAAAAATATATAAATGGAGAAATTGTTTAGGAACTTTGATTTGCTCGACATGGCCGGTTAGCTTGGGTCGGAATTCGGAAGAATAAGAGCTATCCAAACCGTCATTACTCAGTCAGCTTTTGGTATTGGCCTGTGACTTGGTGGAAGGCTAATCTAACATAAGAACGGGCCTGTCTCACTCATGATTAGTTGGGGCTTACTTTTCAAATGTTATTGGCTCACAATTCGTTTTGGTTTTGTACGTTCCTAGTTGAAATCTAATTACGGTTTGGTTCGCTTTTAAATCGAAAATAAACTTGGAATCCTATATATTAACCAACCAATACAAGCCAATTCCAATTCTATATCACCAAATTTTCCACGAACTCGTTCGTATACAAGTCAAACAAAAATTAAATGAAACACACAACACACAAAACACGGAAGGAATCTCGAGAATTTCCAATAAACCGAAGCCCCAAGACCGGTTAACTCAAATCGGGGTATAACTCGAAGGTGGTCGGTTTACAGCAGCGGTGGAGGACACGAGGCCACCCTGGCGAGCAGTTTCTTCATCAAGAAACAAATCATCGGTACTACGGAAAGCAGCGTGAGCTCCGACCATGAGCAAACCAACGATGAGCGAAACCAAAACGTTCTCTCCCACGTCTGTATATACCAACGCCAAAACGGTTACCAAACTAAGTAAACCCAACACGATCCGATCGTCCACGTGTCTCCCCGAAATCACAATCGGGTCGTTGGCGTCTCGGGAGAAGTAAAGGAGAATCCATCCGACGAAGACGACGATGAAGGCGACCATGGAGACCGGATGGTAAACAAGGCCGAGGAAAACAATGCCGAGGACGGCGAGAGCGTAGTTTGCACGGAAGTAAGAGAGGTTGTGTCTCATGTGGGCCATGGCTTCGTCGTATTTGTGTGGGAGAGAGAGCGCCGACAGATCTAGAAGCTCTCGCCATGGACGTAGCGTTGTGATCATCGATTGCGTCGTCTGCTTGGCGCGTGCACTCAACGTCCCGATGATTGTGTTGGAAGAGGGAGATGAAGAGGAAGGAGAAGGAGAAGGTCCTCCTCCACCACTTCCGGTTCCATAACTGTACGGCGGAGGTTTCTGATTCATTGGGGAGGTTTTGATTGGATTTGGTGTGGAGAGAGAAGATTCACACAGATCTGTTTCAGACAAACAACACTTTTGATGTTTGGTTCGAGACTTCAAGTTATTAAATTTTCGTTTTGGGACCTTGTAAGTTTTATTAATTACAAATATAACAAAAACAAATCAACTTTATCTATTGGCTCCATATCAAACGACTGATTTCTTTAAGTTAAACCCAATGTTTTTAAAACCGGACCGGAAGCCAAACCAGGTAACTATTTGGGTCA
>OVBI01001261.1:0-38420 GCA_900406495.1 Sisymbrium altissimum | reverse complement strand
TCACTATTTATATAGGGCTTTAAATTTACTTTTCTCTGAAACGCGTAAAAAACAAAACGGTGATTACGTGCTTACCATTTATTAATAAAGGAAATTTGCCTTAAGCCACTAAATAATTTCGAAATATAAAACCCTCATTTTGAAAAAGAAAAATTGATATACTAGTTTACAATATGTAAAATTTTCTTTTTTTCACCCAAAATTATCTAAATATTAATGAAAAATGTTTGTTTTCTTTAATTTTATCAGGTTTCCAAAAAGAAGAACAAAAAGTGTAGACAAATGATCGAACCCTAACCAATAATAACAGATTAACATTTGTTTCCTACTCACTTCCAAATCCTAAACTCACTACAAGAAAGAAGCTCTTATACCGACAGCCAACGTAATCGGTAAATCATCGGAAAACTTAATCTCCGACACTTTTCCGAGAAATGTCACTACCTCGGAGTTTGACTCTCAGAAATAATGAGACGTCGGTAAGTTATCGGAAATGACTGACAAAATATTTTCTCAAAACGTTATTGGTAATTAACTACATTTTTCCGACAAGTTTTATAAATTGATTTAAAAAAAAAAATACAGAAATGCAAAATTGCAAAAATATAATTAAAATAGAAATAATATTTAAACCATCAAATATTCATATATGAAAATACCTAAATAAAAACAAACAAATAGAAAAATATAATAAAACTAAATTTATAATAGCCGTGAAACCAGAAACAGGATGTCGATGGTGGTTGTTGGTGGAATAAACGGTGATAATAGCTAAAGTGGTAAAAGAAACGGTGATGATGATGACTACGATGGTAGAAGAACGGCGATGACTGTGGTGATAGAGGAAACAGTGGTGGTGGTTGCGGTGGTAGAAGAACGGTGATGGCGGTGGTGATAGAGGAAACAGCGGTGGTGGTAGAAGAAATGGCGACAGTGGTGGTGATAGAAAAAGCCGAGGTTCACCAGTGGAGAGATTGTCAGCAATGGTTGTAGTGTAGGATTGTCTCTTGCAGTTTTAACAATCAGATCTAAAAAGTAGATCTGTAAAAATAAAAGTAGATCTAAATAAAGTGGGAAAGAGAAGAAGGGAATAAGGAGATGAATACAAAAAGAACGAGAGAGAGAAGATGAAGAAAAGGAAGAGAAGATGAAGAAAAGGAAGTGAAGAGAAGAAAAGGAAAGCAAATATTAGAGATTGAATAAGGATCAAGAGAGAAAATGTATAAGGAAATGAAGATAATAAAAGGAAGAATAGATTAATAGAGGTAAAGAATTATACCAAAAAACGGAATGAATACAAAAGTGATTTATGACAATATTTTATTTAATTAATAAAATTATAAAATATAATAGATGTTTATCGAAAATCTTGGATATCAACTGTTCATAAGTTTTACCGTCAAAATCTTGATGACTGTCTGTCAATTTTTCCGATTAATTATCCACAAACAAAATATTGTCAGCACAAATATTTTCTAAGTAATTTCCGAGAATATTTTCTAAGAAAATATTGACAAAATCTTTGCGTCAGAATTTTCCAATCATATTCCGACCAAATTATAATTTTCTCGGGAAATTCTCTAAACTTTGTCACTATTTTTCTGACCAAACAAGTTTTCGGAAAAAGTCATCGGTATACACACACTTTTCTTGTAGTGACTACCTTTTAAAAATTCTCATTGTCATGAAAAAGGTAAAAGTCTAATTACTAAGATAGAGGCGTAATTATAAAACCAGATGCACACTTTAGAAACAAAAATTACAATAAGCTCCATGCTCACATAACGAAGGTTGGTGACTAAATACTCAATAATTGCTTGCTTAGCTTGCAATCCACAACCACTTAACAACAGGAGATCGTATACTGAAGTAGAACTTAGGAACAGACGTTTCTTACCCTTGTGCAGAGAAACAACTGAAATCCGTAATCACCTTTTTTTTGTATGTAAGTATTCAGAGGAGATTTGGACAGAACTCATTCAAAGCTTCTTTGGATCACGATTTACCGTATCATGGTCTCATCTCTTAGAAATGCTGATTGATTCTTCTATAAATAAATTCCAGTTGTTTCTCTTCAAATATAGTTTTCAAGGTACTCTTCATAAATTTGGCAAGAAAGAAATAGACGTAAACGTAGTGAATCTCCTATTCCTTAGACTCGATTAACTCGGATTATTGACAGATAAATTCGAAATAGAATTCTCTCTATCCAAGCTTTCGGAGTTTCTCGATATGAAAATGTAATGATGGAATGGCTAACATCAAAAGATGATCATCAAATTTTGCAATTCATATTTAATTTTGTATACCGATTTAATTTAACCCACAAAAATACAGATAATGTAAATTCGGTTTATTTTTAATTAATTTAACATTCTTTCAAAAAAAAAGAAAAGGTTGGTGACTAAATTTTTAAAGGAAATTTGCATTGGATGACACAAAAAATGATAAATTAATTATCTAACCAAAATTTTGTCTATTTATTTATTCTCTCTTCCTATCTCTCTATTTTCTTTCTAAAAAACTATATTTTTTTTTTGTTATTCAACAAATTGACCCTTTTTATAGTATATACTGTATACCCAATTTAAAATATAATAGTTTTTTATTTTAAATTCCATTTTTTTTTTTATTTTTTTTTACATTTCCTTTCACCAACTCCTCCAACTCCTCCAACTTCCTCTCCGCCTCTCTTCATTTACAAATTCCCCAAAAAGCTCGACTCTTTATATCTCAACTCACCAACCCACTTTCTCCTATGTCGACTCACACCTCCGCCGCCTTCATTTCCTCCGCATTCTCTTCCTCCGGCGAACCATACCCAGTTTCAAAGAAGCCCATCGGTTCGATCCGGTTCCAACCACTTCCTCTCTCCCTCTCGTGAGTTTCTGTCTCTGTTCAAAATTCCAAGTTCTTGTCTTTTGATCAAACTGTTGATTTGGCTAAGTCTTATGCATAACTACTCTCTCTATCTCTGTCAGAAATCTGAGTCATTCCTCAAAGTTTGGAACTTTGAATTCGAATTACTGTTTTTAGATGTTAACTTTGGTATGCAACCGCTTAGGTACTGTAAGTCAGGGAAGATTTCTACTAGAATCTGTGCCATGTCCAATCCAAATGATGCAGAGACTCTGTCACCATCACCATCATCATCATCAGTATCAGTAGATACTTCACTTAGCCCTCGTGTGAAAGCCTTAAAACCTTCCAAGACTATGGTTATAACCGATCTTGCTGCCACTCTTGTTCAATCTGGTGTTCCTGTTGTCAGACTAGCTGCAGGAGAACCTGATTTCGATACACCTAAACTCGTAGCTGAGGTTTATATTTCTCCCAAGTGGTTTCTTTATGCTTTGTCCGTTTGGTTTTGTTCTGAATCAGTTGTTGTATATAGGCTGGGATCAATGCGATTCGAGATGGTTTCACTAGGTATACGCTGAATGCTGGTATTACAGAACTTAGAGAAGCAATATGTCGGAAGTTGAAAGGTAAAAGATAAACACTTTTGCTTTGTTATTCACTTATGTCGGGAAGTTGAGTGTAAATGTTTGTGTTCTGTTTTTTTTTTAAGAGGAAAATGGATTGACTTATGCGCCGGATCAGATCTTGGTTAGTAATGGAGCTAAACAATGTATATTACAAGCAGTGCTTGCAGTTTGTTCTCCCGGAGATGAAGTAATTATAACAAATCTTTCTTTTGATATGAATTTGTTTTGTTTTCTTTTGATATGATTTTGGTTTATAACAGTAAAGTGTGTTTTCTAGGTTATAATTCCTGCACCGTATTGGGTGAGTTACACAGAACAGGCGAGATTGGCGGATGCAACACCTGTGGTTATTCCTACTAAGATCTCTGATAACTTCTTGTTGGATCCAAAGGATCTTGAGTCTAAATTGACTGGAAAATCTAGACTTCTTATCCTCTGTTCTCCTTCTAACCCTACTGGATCTGTTTACCCCAAGAGTTTGCTTGAAGAGATTGCACGGATCGTTGCTAAACATCCAAGGCTTCTGGTATATAACGTGAAACACAACTCAATCTTTTTGGTTATTTTTTGCTAAATTGTTATAAAAACAAAGTCTGTTTCTTTCATTTCTTTTGTAGGTGCTATCAGATGAAATATATGAACACATAATTTATGCACCAGCGACACACACAAGCTTTGCTTCTTTGCCAGATATGTATGAAAGAACTTTGACAGTAAACGGTTTCTCAAAGGTAAAGCTTTATCTTTGAGTTGGCTTCTAATATCAACGGATCAAATTCTTTGCTGATCGTATTAATATGTTAAGGCTTTCGCAATGACGGGTTGGAGGCTTGGATATCTTGCTGGTCCTAAATATATAGTGGCAGCTTGCAGTAAATTACAAGGCCAGGTATCTATTTATATACTATCATATGTTTTTAACTCTTTATCGAAAAAAAGCCGTGATAGTGTGATGAAATCGGTTTATGGTTTCTTTTAAAGGTTACTTCAGGAGCTAGTAGCATTGCTCAGAAAGCAGGTGTTGCTGCACTTGGGTTAGGAAAAGCTGGAGGAGAAACTGTAGCTGAGATGGTTAAGGCATACAGAGAAAGACGAGATTTCTTGGTTAAAAGCTTTCGTGAAATCGAAGGTGTTAAAATCTCTGAACCTCAGGTGCTTCTTCTCTTATCTTTGAAGCTATTAATTATCTAGTTTCGTCTTCCTTCTTGTTCTTGACTTTTTTGCATTGTTTACTTGCAGGGAGCTTTCTATCTCTTTATTGACTTCAGTGCTTACTATGGATCAGAAGTTGAAGGTTTTGGTTTGATCAATGACTCATCGTCTCTTGCATTATACTTTCTTGACAAGTTTCAGGTAAGCCCCGCCAAAAACTATTTCAAAAGCATTTCCACATTTGAATGCAAACGCAACACTATGCATTTACTTTTGCGTTAAGAACAGTTGAGGTATCTACATAGTTCTGATCAAAGTTTTGATACATCTTGGGGTCTGTGTTTAATTTTATAGGTTGCAATGGTTCCTGGTGATGCTTTTGGGGACGATACTTGTATTCGGATATCTTACGCCACATCTCTCGACGTTCTGCGAGTTGCAGTTGAGAAGATCAGGAAAGCCCTTGAGCCACTCCGAGCTACTGTCTCCGTGTAAAACGGTTCGGACACAAAAATGTGGTTTTGATCGTTTATATGATGTTGTAAACTATATATATCCACTTTTTCCCCAATCCAATAAAAAAGAAAAACTCTTTTGTCTATCCTTTGTTCTTCTTCCTTCAAGTTCATGTAACAATAAACCATTGTCTTTATTGTAAATCATTTTTATTAACACTGAACGTTGCTTGTGTTATAAGTTTATACACATACACCTGATTATATCAGAATTCTGTTTCTTGTTATGATTTGCTTATTTGTTGCTTCTCGGCACGACCGAATGAAATGGGCTATAAAAAGGCCAATATCATACTCTGCGTTTTCTCTTGTTGACTTTCGTAGCTCTGTTTCCATGTTAGATCCGCTCCATCATTTCTCCCATGATTGCCCGTTGACTTCTCCAGACAGTGTATTAAACGGCGTATGCAACAGTTTCTACAAAGACAAACCCTATTAGACGTCTTGATTATACACAAACTCTTGGTGGAGGGAAATATTGCGATGCGTGTGGAGAAGATATCGTCGGTGTTCCTTTCGTTTGCTTAGAATGCAAATTTAACCTTCACTTGAGGTGTGCAGATTCCTTGTTGCGTGGTCTGGTCCACAAGTCTCAAGATCAGCATATGTTGTTTTAACTTTTATGTATCTGCTAATGCTAACGATGTTTTTGGAGAAGATAGTCTGTGCCAATTATGCATGAAGCCAGATGTGATCTCTCTTTACTCCTATTACCGATGTGTGGAATGTGGTTTGAAGTTTCATTTCGAGTGTCTTGAGATACCTAAGTCTG
This sequence comes from Sisymbrium altissimum, assembly GCA_900406495.1. NCBI lineage: Eukaryota > Viridiplantae > Streptophyta > Magnoliopsida > Brassicales > Brassicaceae > Sisymbrium > Sisymbrium altissimum. The sequence continues at coordinate 32,493 of OVBI01001261.1, read as the reverse complement.
TGGTTAAGAGATAAAATCATGTTCATCCACTTGCTTGTTATATATTTCTACCAGAGGATGAATCTTTGGAGTATTGTCGTGTCTGTGAGGCAATAATATATGCAGGACATCATTGCTTATTCATGCAACGAATGTGATTTTCTTGGCCCCATTGAATGCATTCTACGCGAGGTAGGATCATATGTCAATGCAATCTCTGTTTTGTTCTTAGTGATGATAATAACTAATAACAATGATGATGCGCTACTCTTATTTATGATTAACAGGAAAAACCTTCACCAATGTATTTGAAAGATCTGTATTCTTGTAGTGAAGATATTAAGAGACTAATAAATCAAGAGGACTGTGAAACCAACAAATTTATGGTATAGGTATGGCTTTATAATTATACAAAAATGAAATGAATGTACAAATTAAATGCTTTTCTATCTTTAGACCCACCTTCCCTCAATTGATTTATGTATATTTTGTAGGTTAATGGGATCGAACATGTTCATGTACTGAGACCGGTTCACATGAGTGAGATTGATGAAAGTGAAAACTGCAACATATGTGCTGGGAAAATACTTGGTAGCCCATGAAAATGCGAGACATGTAGCTTCCAACCACATAATTACTGTGCAGAGCTAGGGAGGCTCGAACATGCAGCGTCTGTGTTAAATCTTGTGATGGATCGTTCTATGGATGTATTGATTGTAACTTCGACGCCCATGTAGAGTGTATTGGATATCCAGACAATGTGAAGAACCAACAACACAAGCATACCCTTGCGCTCAAGTACTGCAATGGCAAGGGATTTTGTTCTTATTGCACAGTTGAATGTGGAGATGATATGATCTACACTTGCAATCACTGCAACGACACGTTTCATCCAGAATGCATAACTTCAATGGTAAAGACTTAATCTTGGCAGATACCAAACCATTTTTCTTTTCTTTATGATGATTTAAGCATTTTGTTTATTTTCTTGTCATGCAGAACCCACATAGAGGTATAACAAAAGAGAAACAACATGGGGACATCAGTCGTATGCGTCTTGAGCTCGAGACAGAGAATCACGAGGACGAGGATGTTCGTAGACTTTCCACCTCAAAATCAATTGGGAATTAGCCAAGCCCATTTACAATATATGTTATATGGTTATTAGGTCTATGCTCAATATGGGATTTCTAGCAAGATTTGATTTGATTTAGATCCAAGTGTATCCTGAATTTAAATACTCATTCCGTCAGAGTATAAGTGTACCTAGCTAGTGTGTTTTTCTTTCTATTCATTCAGAACAAAGTTCCAAATATTTTATGTACTTTCTCAGTTCAGGATCTCAACTACAAAACTGACTTTAATTTAAATTTCTTACGTTACTATCACTTATCCTCTGGCAGCGAAAGAATAAGAATTCTTATTCATGGCCTTTATTCGTGTCCAAAACATTTGGGGAACTTTTAGCTTGATCAAGAATCAATGGGATCAATTCTCTGTTAAGGAACCTTTTTTGGTTTTTATATAGAAAAATACACGGAGATTCTTTCTTTAGCCTTAAAATTAAATTTTCTTCATGAAGTTAACTTTAGACTCAAGTTAACCTCCAACACAAACCTACACTATGACCTGGACAATAAACAAAACCCATCTCTTTCCTCATTTCTCATTATAAACACAATAGGAACAACAACTCTTAAAAATCAACAACAACCTTACCTCTTTTTCAAAAATGGAAATCCAGGAAGATCCTAGCGAAATCGTTTTCTTCGATCTAGAAACAACCGTACCAAACAAACCAGGACAACGTTTTCACATACTAGAGTTTGGATCAATACTTGTATGCCCGAAGAAACTCAAGGAACTCGATAGCTTCACCACGCTTATACGTCCCAAGGACTTGACCGTTGTCTCCTTGAGGTCTTCTAGGTCAGATGGGATCACGAGAGGTGCAGTCACGGACGCACCATTTTTCGAAGACGTGGCTGATAAGATCTATGGTGTGTTGAATGGTCGGATATGGGCAGGTCACAACATTAGGAGATTCGATTGTGTTAGAATCAAAGATGCTTTCGCCGAGATCGGAAAACCTGCCCCTGAGCCGGCGGCGATCATTGATTCTCTTGGGATTTTAAGCGCAAAGTTTGGCAAACGAGCTGGTAACATGAAGGTATACATATGCATATATATACAACACCTTACACATACTATATATGCACACTAGATTATATAAAAAGTGCTAGTGAAACTTATGTTGAAGAAAAATCAACCAAGTGGTTGTATAAGGTTAAAGAGCTAATACTAAGTATTATAATTTGGTTGATTAAGATTAGAAAAGCAAATCTAATAAGTGATAGAAATTCATGGTTGGTCATTGTTGACATTAAGAATATCCGTGGGTACATGCATAGTCTTGGTTATCGAAGCAAAAGGTGGTGAGTTTACAATTTTCATGTATATATATATATATATATTATAACAAATTTGTTTGTATTATGTTTTAGATGGCAAGTTTAGCTTCGTATTTTGGTCTTGGAGTGCAAAAACACAGGTACGCACGTATATAATATATATGTTTATTACAAGCACTAGCTAGGTTACAATATTATATATGTATAACTAATATATACTTTGCAGAAGTCTGGATGATGTTAGGATGAACTTAGAGGTGCTCAAGCATTGCGCAACAGTGCTTTTCTTGGTATGTCGTCGTTTCGAAACAACAAATATTTTTTTTTTCCTAAATACACTAATTATAAACATCATATTAATCAATATGCATACACACACGTGCATAAACAGGAATCCACTCTTCCAAATCAATTGGAAGGAAAATGGCAAAGTTCTTCAACGATCATGACAAGAAGCAAAAGTCAATATAATACTAACAAGTCTCCTCCAAATCCAATTACAAATTGTGTTCATAGTTATCGAGGCCAAAGGACAATGCCTTACGTGAAAGGAAGTCTTGGAAAGGTAATATTTTTTGAGTTTTCGAAAAAAATGAATCTTGTTGAACAAAAAATAATGAACTTCACATTTATACGCTTTTCTTATGTATTTTTTGAATAAATGGCTGTTTATTTTTTTTATTATACAGATTGTGACTCGGAATGTGAAGAATTTGTTTAGCATAGCTCAAACCAGCCAGCCTCTCCAGACCTTTATTAAACACTCGCATTCTTTGCTTAGATGATCACATAATTTGATTCACATTCATTTATTGTAAATATTAATAAGAGGTTGAAGTCAAAGATTTCTACATTTAATCATAGTTAGGGAGTACTTTCAGATTTAATAATTTAATAAATACTAGATTAGTAGTTGTTTAATATACGGATTAAAAATATAATTTCACTTAAATATAACCTACACAACTTTTATCTTTAATTTTTTTAATCAAATTTCATACTGTAAATTTTATTATTTTTATTTCCTTTTACTTATGTTTTTATTTTTAAGTTTCCAATTTTATATAATTTTTAGAGTTTCCATTTTTTCTTTGTTGAACTTTATTTATTTTAGAGACTTTTTGTATAGATATTCTAATTTTTATTTTTCTAGTTATCTAAAAAGTTTACAATTTTTATCTTGCTTTTTTTATATTTGTAGTTTTTTTTTAGAAAAGCATAGTTTTTTTTAGAAAAGCAATATTTTTCTTTTCAGAATTTAATTTATATGAAATAAATTAATTGCTACTTTAAATTAATTCATGATACACATTATGATCTAAATTAATGATGACATGATATAGTTATTTAAAGTTAGTTCAAAATAGAAATAAAGACCCATGTATTTATAATTTATGATATGTATAATATATTTTTTGAAAATGAATTAAATTGATATATTTTTAATAACTAATTCAAAATCTGTATTTGGTTTTGTAATTGATATTAATTTTCTATAACATATAATAACTGGAATTATAAAATATTTTATTTGATAAAATAGAATGTGTTTAATGTGAATGTGATATGTAAAACATTATAATTTAGATACGTATATCAATTAATTTAGATATTAACATGTGTTATAAATAAAATTAAAATATAAATTTTGTTTTTTGTTAATTAATAAAAAGGGAAATAATATTGGTTTTCTAAAAGAGAAAACTATAAAATAAAAATAAGTAGAATATGAAAAATATAAGATGTATTATAAATTTTTTTAAAAAATTTAATTATGAAATAAAATGAATATAATACAAGATACAAAACATGATATTTGGTTTAACTAGGAAAAAAATGTATACTCCTTCTATATGTAAATTATAAATTAACTGAATATCAAATTAACCGAAAATTTAACATTTGTAAAGTTATGGGGATTATGCAATATGATAAATGTATGTCTAGTAATAATTGATAAGAGTATATTATTACATCACGACAAACATACCAATTGTAATTGACCTAGAAACTTCTCAAATATTCAATGAGAGATGGTCATATTTATACAGTAAACAGAAAAGCAGTGAAAAAGGGTAAACAGACAAAACAAAAGAAAATGGAAGGAGGAAAAGTTTGTGTGGCCTGAAATGGATGAGGTTAATTAAGAGGTCGAAAGGACAAATAAATCTTACTATTTGACTTGTCGGGAACTTAAAACTGTGATTACCTGGTTGTAAACAATACTATGTGACTTTGACCCAAAAAAAAAACAATACTATTTGACTTAAAGTAATATTATGATTACCTTAACAATGTCACTGAGTAATTAGTTACTGTAATAAACTTGTAACTTACAGAGCAACATATTAACCCAGTAATATACTCAGTGATAATCATTGGTTGATGCAATTATAAATTGGCATGCGAGTAGATCCGTGATAGTATGAAATCAGACATAAAAACATTCAACTGGAACAAAACCATTCACAAGCTGTTTCGTCATTTATAACTCTAAGAGGACCATTCATGTTTAATCAAATTAAGTAAATAACCCCACTTTTTTCCCTTTGCTTTAATCACAAATCATGCTTTTGGTTTGTGGTCACTGCTTGGTATTCGCTGCATTATTTTTGTCATTTATATTCACTCGCGAGGTCCACAATTATTCACGACTCTCTGACAATGATGTTTGAACTCTCGTGATTCAATTGTTAGTTGTNTTTTAAATTTTTTTTTTTTTTTTTTTGATCGAAGTGTGGTGGTACAAACCACGAAAGTTGAAACATACACATAAGTACAGCATGAATATTATATATGTAGTATGTACCATAATTTTATATATACTTCTAGTCATTGGAAATGACAGTCTATATATCGTATAATGAACATATTAATATCATCAACAGGACGTATAACTATGATAAACAATTATACGACAGATAGTTCTATGACGAACTGTTCAACATACATTACGTTTGCCAATTGCCGTATATAATTTTATCTACATATATATATGACAGAAAACCACGTGAAACAGTCCCCACATCTATATAACACACTAGAGTTTCACTAAAATTTTGATATCAAACTTCCAATCTGATATAAAATACTAATTAAAAACCTTAAATCCTTAATATTAGAATTTGAGTTTAGCATAAGAATCATCTAGTCTTTCTATCTTAAAAATGTATTTCTAAATTTCAGTTTACTCAAAAGAGAAAGCACCATGATGTAAAAACGATTTTTTTGATTTGAAATTTAACATTCATTTCGAAAAAAAATATTAGAATTTGGTATTTACTTTGTAAACTTACATGCATCTAGATTTCTCGGAAACAAATAAAATTATATTCCTCCTCTCCATCATGAGTTCCACATTACATCAATGGAGTCAATAATATTTTATTGGGGGACCCTCTAGACTCCACTTTTAAAAACGGTCGCTACTTTACCGTTAACGGAGACGTTAACTTTCTCACGCGCCCTCGTCAGACGTGACATCACATCTTTCGCCACGTGTGCATCCTGCTTCTACATAAAACAGATCGCGCGTGGCATTCCCTCGTATCTCGGTGGCAAAAACTCTGTCGTTTTAACCTCTTCGTCGTTTCTCTCGCTTCCTCAGCCCTCGGGGGCCTTCGAGTGCCTTCAGAGATTTTAAGAAAAAAAAAAAATGGGACCCACAAAAATGAGAAAGCAACAACAAACAAGACTTGTCTTCACGTAGGTCACGCCACGTGTATGGACCCAGCTTCCAACGTGTCTCTCACATTCTAGTTTCATCCACGCGTGTGAACTAAACACGTGTGGTTTAGCGGCTCTCAGGCTCTCTAGGCTTTAGATCAGTGGGGCTCGCTCGCTAACTGAAACCACAACTATTGCCACTCGCTTGTGGAAAACGAAGGGACCATCGTAAACACTGACGAACCGCCACGTGTCCTTCCTTCTCTGCTTCTTCTCTATAAATCCTCGCTCTTGGTCATTGTTTCGAGATCACAACAAACCAAACACACAAGCTTAAGGCAAAGAGAGAGAGCAAAGAGAGCGAAAATGTTCATCGAGAGCTTTAAGGTAGAGAGCCCAAACGTGAAGTACACAGAGAATGAGATCCATTCTGTGTACGATTACGAAACTACAGAAGTCGTCCATGAGAACCGTAACGGTTCTTACCAATGGGTTGTGAAGCCCAAAACTGTCAAATACGATTTCAAGACAGACACTCGTGTCCCCAAATTAGGGTAATCTTTAATTCTGTCCCAAGAAAGTATGTTTTCTGTTATTTTTCACTTACATTTTCAGTTTTTGATCTTTTTGGTGATTAGGGTTATGCTTGTTGGTTGGGGAGGAAACAACGGATCAACTTTGACCGCTGGTGTGATTGCTAACAAAGAGTGAGTGAACACTTTGGTTTGGTTCAATTTCTCTGTTCCGATTAGATTTTGGTTGAGATTAATGAAATGGCGAAATTTGTTGTAGAGGAATCTCGTGGGCGACTAAAGACAAAGTGCAACAAGCAAACTACTTTGGGTCACTTACTCAAGCGTCTTCGATTCGTGTCGGATCTTACAATGGTGAAGAGATCTACGCTCCTTTCAAGAGTCTTCTCCCAATGGTGAATCCTGACGATGTTGTGTTTGGTGGTTGGGACATAAGTGACATGAACTTAGCAGACGCTATGGCTAGAGCCAGAGTTCTTGACATTGATCTTCAGAAACAGCTTAGACCTTACATGGAGCACATGGTCCCACTCCCTGGAATCTACGATCCTGACTTCATCGCTGCGAACCAAGGGTCACGTGCCAATAGCGTGATCAAAGGTACCAAGAAAGAACAAGTTGATCACATCATCAAGGACATGAGGTAATAAAATGTATATAGACTTATGCATATATATGCAGAACTGTTGTCTGTTAGTTAGTTTATTGATTGTGTTTGTGTTTTGGTGTGATGTGGAATCTATTTAGGGAGTTTAAGGAGAAGAACAAAGTGGATAAGTTAGTTGTTTTGTGGACAGCTAACACAGAGCGTTATAGCGATGTGATTGTTGGGCTTAATGATACGATGGAGAATCTATTGGCTTCTGTTGAAAAGAACGAGTCTGAGATCTCACCTTCTACGCTTTATGCTATTGCTTGTGTTCTTGAAGGCATCCCTTTCATTAATGGGAGTCCTCAGAATACTTTTGTTCCTGGTCTTATCGAATTGGCCATTTCGAGGAATTGTTTGATCGGTGGGGATGATTTCAAGAGTGGTCAGACTAAGATGAAATCCGTTTTGGTCGATTTCCTTGTTGGAGCTGGCATCAAGGTAACAACCAGATAGCTTATTTGTAACCTAACTTCTTTCTTTCTTGCTAGTGAAGAAACTTGGTTATTGATCTGTTTTTCTTTTCGTTTGGCAGCCTACTTCGATTGTGAGCTATAATCATTTGGGAAACAATGACGGCATGAACCTCTCAGCGCCGCAGACTTTCCGCTCTAAGGAGATTTCAAAGAGTAATGTTGTTGACGACATGGTGGCTAGTAATGGCATCCTCTTTGAGCCTGGTGAACATCCTGACCATGTCGTTGTCATCAAGGTTCGTTTTTGAGTCTAGAGTCATCAATTCTTCTCTTTACGCACATTTCAGTGTCTTAAATCTTGCTAACGTTCTGAATTGTGTTGCAGTATGTACCTTATGTTGCGGATAGTAAGAGAGCAATGGATGAGTACACCTCCGAGATTTTCATGGGAGGGAAGAATACAATTGTCATGCATAACACTTGTGAGGATTCTCTTTTAGCTGCTCCAATCATCTTGGATCTTGTACTTCTCGCTGAACTCAGCACCAGAATCCAATTCAAAGCCGAAGGAGAGGTTTGTGCTCTGCTATTTAGTACTCGAGTTCCTCAATGATTCGCTTTGAAACTGGGTTCCTCATGTTTGGATCTTTATGTTTCAGGGAAAGTTTCACTCTTTCCACCCAGTAGCTACCATACTAAGTTACCTCACAAAGGCACCTCTTGTACCGCCTGGGACACCTGTGGTAAACGCTCTATCGAAGCAGCGGGCTATGCTGGAGAACATCCTTAGGGCCTGCGTTGGACTTGCGCCAGAGAACAACATGATCTTAGAGTACAAGTGAAGAAGAGAAGAAGAAGCAGGGGGACATAGACGCTAGGACATGAAGAATTATAATGCGTCATTGTTTCGTTTATATATTAATATGAAATGTGTGAAACGTATCAAGAAGCTTAAGGTTAATTAGTGTGATAATGATCTGAGCAGTATATTTTGTGAGAAGATTAACGAAGCTTTTGGATCAAATGTGTAATAGATTCGAGAGTAACTATGTCTGTGCCTCCTTGTATGATATCAAATTTATGATTTATGAAAATGAGTTTCTTATTATGTGAAGTGGATTTCATCAGTCACAGACATCAATAAAGAACACAAAAAGGACAAGAGAACCTTGAAGAAGCTCGTATAACTCTCAAAAACATAAGCTTTGGTCTTGTCTAGTTTTCCGAATGTCACAGAAGAAGCATAAGAAGAAGAAACAATAAATAGCGAGTGAGAGAGACCATTAATGAATGGTGATGGGTGAGATCACGACGAACTGCCTGCAGAAACCATCATGAACTCGCCTTCGCAGACCAATGAGCCACCCACATAAGCTTTACCTTCCATCTTAGCCATCCCAAACCGTTTCTGGAACTTGAGAAGAGTCATCCTCATAACCAGTGTGTCTCCTGCAATCACTGGCTTGCGGAATCTCACTTTATCAATACCGGCAAAGAAGAAATTATCCTGAGATCCACCTACTTCCGGCTGCAGCATCACTATACCTCCCACTTGCGCCATAGCCTGCAACATACACAAACTCAACTTTTCAGTTAAGTAATCTTCAATACTTCCTTCCAAAAATTACACTCACGTCAACCAAAAAATTGATTCAAAATCCAAAACCTACAAATCAGTGTTACATCTCTCCACTTTCATCATTGTTTGTGATATATAAACTCAGGCTTTCAGTAGAGCTAGTTTCACAGCTTTAGAAGCAAACTTTTAGCAAAAGTGGTCTTAAAGGCTCTCAACTATAATTTTACTCATTACTCTAAAAGTCCACAAAAAGACCATTCATTACCAATCCAAGACCAACATCAAACTAGCAAATCATTAACTTCTTTTCCACTGTTAAAAACTTAAAAAACCTATGTTCCCTCTAAACTGTAGAGAATCCTCAAACATCATCAGAGTATATTGTGTACACATCAAGCATAACCATCTAGATAACTAACATTTGTTAAGAACTTCAAACCAATCTTCCCTTCAAACATTAGAGCATATTGAAACGTACACAGATTTCAATCATAACCACATTACCTCAATCATGAGAACACCAGGCATGATGGGTCGATCAGGGAAATGGCCAGGGAAGAAATTGTCATTGATAGTGACATTCTTAATAGCTACAGCTGAAACACCAGGGGTATACTCTATCACTCTATCCACCAGCAGAAACGGAAACCTACAAATATATCAAAGAAACATCATTTCCTCCTTTCTCCTCCACAATGAACAAAAAAAAGATCAAATCTTTCAACAAGTACCTGTGAGGCAATATCTCTCTGATCTTGTTAATGTCCATTACAGTTGGATAAGCTGGGAACTCTGGAGATCAGAGACATTACAGTTAGTGTTGAGAATTGCAAAATGTGAGAAATTCGAGAAATTTCTTACTGAGTTCGATTGGGGTGTCTTTCTCTGATGGGACGTTATCGCCATTGCTGGAACAACGAAGAGCGAGGGAAGTTGATTGCTTGGTGGGTAGGAGAGAAACAGAGTGAGATCTGGAGGAGGAGGAGGAGGAGAGATGGAGAGGGATTCTGGGCAGTGAGTCAGAGCTCGAGAAGAGTACCGAGTTGGAACAAGTAGCCATTATCAATGACAATTAAGAACAGTTGTTGGAGTTTTGAGAGAGAATGTGAGATGTTTTTGCAGACAAGAAGCGGAGAGTCCAAAGGTGTGTTTGTTTTGTTTAGTTGTGGAAGCAGAGATCAACCAGAAAGCTAAGAAAGTTATTTCGATAAATATTAGTTAAATATAATATATGGAGGTGTAATGTCAAAAGGCCTATTAGCTCAGTTGGTTAGAGCGTCGTGCTAATAACGCGAAGGTCACAGGTTCGATCCCTGTATAGGCCATTTTTTGTTTTTGAGAAGGGGAATTATTATATTCTGATGTTTTTGTCGACTGAACAATATGCTCGACCTTTATTGCTGTTTTGTTGGGTTAATGTGGTAATGACTCTAGGGAGAAGAAATGTAGTGTGGTTGGTTGATGGTTTGAAACTCAACAAGAATTACGACTCTAAAGTTATCGAAACTGGAAAAAATGAAGAAGACAGAGATGGAGATTTGGTCTTTTCTGGTTAGTTGTTTAATTTCACATGTTTTTTTCTAATTAGTCATTTGTCAACATTGTAGTAGATGACCTCACCAGTCTAAAAAACAGTTAATGAATCTAGGTCCCCTGAACCATGGAGTTAAATCTTGAATCCAATATACAAAAAGACTTATACTTTTCACATTTATAGGAAGAAAGCAACACGATTTCATTTAAAGAATGAAACCCAAGAAACAATAAACATGATAGCATTAAAAAGAATTCAACTAATATAAACAAATACGATCCCACTATGTCTATGAAATTCGAAAACATTAACACATCAGAGAACAAAAACACGTTAACACATCAAAAAACAAAAGCACTGAATTCTAAACAATGTAACCTTCTACTTCTTCTTCTCACCTAGATAATCCAGGAACCTTAACTAAACTGGGAACATATGAGCAACCACCGATTATACTATTCATCCCAGAACTATATTCAACTTTCTGGAACTCTTCATCCTCCCCTGCAATGTAGATACTAACAGACTTGATTTCAAAGTGACGACCAGATATCACAACTTTTCGGTTATTCTCAACCAAATGAGTAGAGTAGATCTGAAACATGGTCAGTTCAGGTATCACGACTGTCATCATCATGTTCCACTGCTGCTGCTTCACCCATAAGTGTATCTTACCTGTTGAGCGTGATTGATGTAATAGAAAGATGTGATCTCCTCTGAAAATCCCTAAAGAAAGAGAAGCTCCCCACTGATCAAATGTTGTAGGAGGAAGACACAAGGACTCAAAACAGTTTCTTGTGAAATCGAAACTCTGATTTGAATAGATTGGAGCACCATGCTTACTATGACCTATCCAGTAGGGACTCCCTTTCAGACACACACTTGTCCCTGGACTTCCAAAGAACCCATCAAAATTTGTACCAACAACTTCATTCCAACCATCAGATTTGAAATCATAGACCCATACATGAGACTCACGAATAGTTTCACAACTAAACCTAACTATCTTGTAATCTTTAGAGCTTGTTGATGGGTTCCTATCGTATCCAAGACCATACCCATACTGGGAATGGTCATACTCATAAACAGGTTTCACACGATTGATAAACTTCCCTCTATGTATTAATGGGTTTAAAACTAAAATCTTTGTTTTCATCATCCAAAGCAAAATACCATCACACTGACAAACACTGTCCTAAAAACTTAAGTTTGTTAATCTTTCGTATTTCTAATGATTTTTTTTTGGTTTTACAAAATTCTTAAATTGACTGTTGCACGCCCTAATTCAATAATACTGATCCTGTTTTTATATTAGTATTGGATACAAAAACTTATTCTGTTTTTATTTGTTATAAATGATACTTAATTCTTGCCCCCTCAACATAAAAAAAAAAAAATTGATTCCAAATTCTTTAAATTATTCCTAACTTTTATATATTTTTCATAAACCTATGAATCTCAACTGGATTTACCGATTTATGACTGGACACATGGTAAAATGGCTCATATTAAAATCCTCTTAGTTTGTGAATTTAGGGCCTCACCAACATTCACATGGATGATAGTATTATAACCCATGCAGCCATTCCTCTTTTGCCGAGCCAGTACTTTGACCGTATTTTGTCCACATAAAAGTTACACTAACTAATGAGATGCCATATATCAAGTGCTCATGTGATTTAGAATCTTACATATTTTAAAATTCCTTGTTTTGGTCTTTGAGTTAATGGTAAAATGGCTTGCAGTCAAGTTGGCTTTTCAAAGAATCTTAGAATCAACTCTTTTTTTTTGTGTGTGTTCAACAACCGTTAGTTATTGTTGTGTTGTTCTGGCTTTTACAACTTTTTGAATCTTAAATATGGTATGAAATCAAAGTAAATGTGACAAGCACGTATCTATAGTAAGATTCCAACCACCATGTGTCCATGTGTGTTAACTTCACCACTTTATCTTCAACCTTATCAACAAAAATTCAATATTTTTGAAAATTTATGGTAACATCAAACTATAGAAGAGAAATTTAGTTTTTGCAAACTTTTTTGTGTATAAACCTAAAACTACTGGATCAGGGCACTTAAACACATTAAAATATTCAAGTTGTGGAAGTTTGTGATTGATTGGATAGAAAGCTCGCCTCTTGGATTACATCTCTGGCTCCATTTACTTCCATCGTACAAAAAAATGATTCAAAACCTTTGAATTATTCTCCAAAACTGAGTCATATTTGCGTGTTAAAACCTGAAATTAAAACATGTCTTAAATCCAACCAAAAAACACAAATACTTTATTTATCAGAACGGCTAGATTCAAAGCACATGTAAACATGGCACTTTCCTAATGGCATACCTGAATAAAATAAAAATATTACAGTTGACGATTACAAATTATTTTATATAAAAATTTGATGATATTTGTGAGAAATATTTCTTAAATAATGTTAAAGACGAATTCACTGAATTGGAGCCGTTATAAATGGCCAAGAGAATCAGAACAAGGCGAAACCACGAGCGACTAAAGTTGAGTTTCTCCTTTTTCAACCCCAGAGTTTTAGTTTCAATCAATTTCACCCATTCTCACCATTTCTTACGTAGTTTTAGATTAATGGCAGCCATAAATCTCTATTTCGATCCTCTCATGGAAACTACTTCTCTTGTCAATTTCCCCAAATCAAACACCAGCTTTGGTCTTAACAAATCCAAGCCCCTCGGTCTCAACCAGCTCACACCATACCAGATTTACCAGATTCAGAACAGCCTTAACCATAGACGCATCACTATCTCACACCTCTCTCCAAACCGAATCCAAATGAAGAGATTATCATTTCCTTCCTCTAAATCCCAGAAGCTCTACAAAGGCGTACGGCAAAGGCATTGGGGAAAATGGGTCGCTGAGATCCGTTTACCCAAGAACCGGACCCGTCTCTGGCTTGGAACATACGGAACCGCCGAGGAAGCCGCATTGGCTTATGACCAAGCCGCATTTCAGCTCCGTGGAGATGTCACGAAGCTTAACTTCCCAAACGTCGTAAACAAAGATATGAATCATCTTCCTTCCTCTGTCGATGCCAAGCTCCAAGCTATATGTCAGAGTCTGAGAAAAGCAGAGGAGAGTTGCTCTGTTCCGGATAAAGCAGAGGATATTTGCTCTGTTTCAGTTAAAACAGAGCTTTTCTTGCTGAAGACGGAGCCTCCAGAAACGAAGAAATTCTCCGGTAAGTCACCGGGAACCGATGAGAACTCGATGTCGGATGAGTCTATATTTGGATCTTCGTCTTCAGAACAGAGTATAACTTTCTTGGATTTCACGGATTCTGAGTTTGACGAGATTGGGAGTTTCGGGCTTGTGAAGTTTCCTTCGGTGGAGATTGATTGGGATGCGATTAGCAAACTGTCTGATTCTTAAAGTCTTTTCCTTCTTGTTACTATCTGATCTCTACTGTTTACGTATCTGCAACTGAACCTTTTAACAGTTGCCGAGAATTTTTACGTAAGTTTTCTTTTATTGGTCGCTTAGGGTTTTTTCTGTATAGCTAATCTCCATGTGTTGGTTTGGCTTGGTAAGTTTTATGGTCCTTGCCTTTCACCAATCGGAGAAACTTTATGTATTCAAAAACTACCGTCATTTATTATTTTATAAACAACCATTATGTGAGTGAGAAAAAACTAATAAGATTATTAAGAGAATATTGATTTTTGTCTTTTTACATGTACATATTTGGACTCCTATGAAAAGGTTCAGGAAGTGACTAATGGATAATGTGAGATCTATTCCCTATTTCTCCCAAACAATAAGATTCCTATCATTTTATATTTTTCAATGATTCCTTTATAAACTTTCAATTGTAGTTATGCCAAAATGTAAATGGTGACTGTATCTATTTGACTTTGACGGTAAATTGTATGGAGTCTCTTGTAGACAAATGGGAATACTACATGCCGATTGTTTTGATGCTTTTGGAAAATATACAACTAACAAAACAACAAATATGTGTTTCCATACATAACAACAAACTTCAAACTCCCCTTTTCTACGTTTTAGAAAAAGAAAAATTACCAAACGAAAAAACAATGCAGCCTCTCAATGTATAAATTCCAATGTAGCCTCTCCAACAAGATTCGTGTGGAGTCTCTTGTAGATAATTGGGAGCAAAATTCCATTTATTTCAGCACTCACATATCTTCCACAATTATGATGTCATGTTTTGTAACATTCAAAATGCGGGCTTCACCTAGGTAATAAGCAATGACATCACTATCAATTATAACAAACCACTAACCTATAAAATACTTTCTCTGTTTTTTAAAGATAGATTTTCTACCATTTTTCTTTTGTTTCTGAAAAATAAATTTCTACATTTTTATATATTTTCAATAAGATATTATAAACTTCAAGAATATTAATTAAAATACTATTGGTTAAAAGTTATGGAAAATTATTTATATTACAAAAGTTGATACACTAATTATAAAATATTAATTTTTTAATTATTTATCATTAAAAAACAGAGAAAATATGTTGTTAGGATTTTAATCTGATTTAGCGTAGAATTTATAGTCTTTCAGAATCAGATAAATAGAAACTCACGACACAAGAATTTGATTACTGGATTTTCAAATTTTAACAGATACATTTCAAATGAGAACTATTTCCCACAACCTCTACTATCAATTAAAAATTTACACAAATGTAGATTCTTTATGTTTCACGTACAATACACACATTAAAGCAAAAGAAAAAGAAGACTTGAACCTCAACACATGACAAAGAAGACTCGACCTTCCCTATGTTCTCTTCTCTATTTGCCTCTGTGTTTACTTTTTTTGGTACTCGGTTTGGGCCGCTAGACTTTACAGTGCCATGATCCGGTTGTGGAGAGCCAACACTTCATTCTGAAGAGAACCTGACCATTGATTCTCAACCTTTAGACGACCCTTAAGAATGATGTTCTTGGAGCCTATCTGAGTACTAACAAACCATTGCACCACAACCAAGCCACCCGGTAGTATCCCTTTCGGGTATAACATATAATCTTCTAAATAAATTTGTTATTAAAATCATGGGGTGCCAATCGTGAAAGGATTCGATTCTCCACCTTTTCACCAGGTACAAACCAGCTTATCCGAGAAAATGATTAGGACTGAATTTTTTTATACCAAACTGGTGGTCGACACGTGATGTGTGGATCCCATGAAGTTACCAACTCGGCATGAGCAAACCTTCTTCTGATATATTTGGAATTCCCACTGAAGCCATGACGGAAACCAACTGGCCAACTGAATGCTCATATTGCTAGATCGGGACTGGCAAGACTAGTGGTAAGGAAGAAAACCTTCCAACCACATTACCTTGTCTATTATATTTTCATACTAAAATTGATTAATCCGTCCTATTAAAATCATGTAATACATTAAGTATTTTACATATTTAATGGAATGATTTATAATTTTTTTTTATAAATTATAAATGATTAATTAACCCTAATCAAGCCTACTATATAATTGAATATAATAGATTTAGCTATCAAGTTAAGATATTTATTATAATGTTTATATCAATCTAATTATAAAATTTAACTATTTGTTTTTAAAACTAATAGATGTGGACGTCAGTTTAGTCATTCTTTTCTATTCTTTCAGTTTTCTTATCATTTATGTTGTTTAAAAAAGTTTGAATCATAATATATATATATATATTATATCAAAGTTAGATTTTTATTATATAGATGATGTGTTTATTTTTAAAATAAAAGAAAAAGAAGATGGGATAAAGATGAGAAAGAAAACCTATAGTTTAGTTTAGTATTAGATCTATACGTTATTAATAAAAAAAGGTTTTAGGGTTAATTAATGCAATACACGTAGAAAGAGCATCACTCGGACACAAAGCTTACTAGGATTACAAAATATCATAATCGCCAACTGTTTCCGTTGGAGTCGGTTTAGTGCCATTAAATCCTTTTTTTATAAGTATTTATTTATGGATTTGGCGACTAATCATTTTACTGACTCCATTGTATTTTCTAAGTTCCGACGAGATGAGATCTAATCCAGCAGTCATTTATTGTATTTGTACCCAGTATAATTAATTTAAGTTTTACGTGATTTTTCTTTTCACACATGGAATAGGGTTTTGATTTTTACTCAAATAGATTTAACTAAATTAAGTCGAATATAAAATTTGGTGTGTTCTCCTATCTCTCTTTCTTGAAGTCCTATTTTGGTTGGCCATACAAATACTGCATCATATCAAGTGGAGAAGCTTGGCCACAAATCGGATTCGGCCTCATGCCTCATGGAATTCAACAAGAAGTAAGCTAGAGGGCATCAGACCCATGAATCACAAAAGCACTAGAAACCACACCCAAACCATCTCGTGATCCAATGAATACACATCTTATCATGCTGACCATTGCAATATTATCGACGTCTTTTCGACAATGACCAAAGAAATCAGTATTCTATTGATCATAATAAGCACAAAAGCTCTTTAAATCTAGCGGCCGATGTGCAAGCCAAGTCGGCTAAAGAGAAAATTATTAGTGGGAAAGTAAATAACTAAATATCAACTTAGACAAATTTATCACTATTTTGCTTACCAGTTACCACATAAAGTAAAAGAAATTTTGTCTTTTGACATAAGTAATAATTAACAAAATAAAATTTTCTTAAGATAGTTGTGTGGTTCATTTGAAAAAAATAAGTGCATTGAATATAGGCTTAATTTGGTGAGTAACACTCTTAATTGAGTAATGAAATGGATAACAATTGCACTTTCATTTGTGCTTGTTTTATCCTCAAAAATTAAAATATACAAACACAATGGAGAGAGAAAATATATTACTATTCCATATACATTTGTATTATTCTATATATTTGTACTATTGTGTGGTGAATAAATATGTTTATTTTTAATAATATTATATTGTGTTTTTATTGATCTTGCGTATCGCGTCAACTATATTCTAATAACTAATTAAATCTTGAAATAAAAAAAAATTTTTTGTTGCATCTAATATATATATTTTGAATTTTTAAAATGGATACCAATTTATTGAAGAAGTGAATATATAGTTTTACTGTTGAAGAACATAGAAGCTCAAACCACACACATAGTAAAAAATATCATCTTATATAGTATTTTCATAACTTTTCATAACCCAACTCTAAATAACAAATTGTAGTTTGAAACACAAAAGAAATTTCCCATCTATAAGTAAACTATAAAAATAATACATAAAGCTCATCATTATATAGAAACGCATACATAAAATGGAAGAGGTTTTTTTTAGTATAGAACACACGCGTTTATATATATACTAAAGCCTATCAATTTTTGAGAAACTTATTTCTGTTTTTTAAATTTAAATCCTGAAAACTTTTGAAAATGTGAATTTTACTGGTCGTAAAAGAAATTAATAAATATTTTCTAAGATTAATTTTTACTAAAAGAAATTTTTTTATATACTCACATAAATAAGTTGTTTCATTTTTATATTTTTCTAATTTTTCTGATTTTAAAATACTTTCATTGCATTTGGTTCAATTACCACATTTGTCATAAATAAATGTATCGAGCAGATGATATTTTCTGTCAACATTTTTATAGAATTAATTGTTTTTGTGACACATAAAATTTTAAATAATTTATAAAAGATTAGTTTTGGGGTCCAAATTAAATATATATATATATATATATATTTCTTTTGAGTCTTTTGTTTGCCTATATTATATAGATATTATATATATATTTAAACAAATTTTGAATTTTCAGTTGTTTTTATAATTATTTAATAAGATATATGAGAAAACTAAATGATATTTATATAGATAATATCTTTTTTAAAGAAAATTAATATAGTTATTGTTTAGTTTTGGTGATTTCTGCGCACTTTAAGACCATTTCTAATATAACATTCTATTTTTTAATTTAAAATAGAATAATTTTAAAATATAGTAAGGTTTTTTTCTAATGTATAATTCTAAAATAGAGTGATTCTAAAATATAAAAACTTTGAAATAGAATTAGTGTTAAAATTTTAGAGTTACTCTAAATATAGAATAAACTTTTTAATATATTTTAAAGTGAGATATAGAGTGGAATTGGAAAAAATTTTATTTTAAAATAGAATTTTTATTCTAAAATAAAATGGGGTTGGAGATGCTCGCTAAAAAATTATAGCAACTTGGATCGAATATAAGATATATTGACACAATAATATTCCTACTTTACTGTTACCTTTAAATTAATATTCCCCAAATTAAAGGCATCCAGCTTTGAGCTTTCTATTTCTTCTTTTTTCTTTTTTCATTTCTTTGTCGCTAAGAGGCAAGGGGACGAAAATGATTGAACTGAAGCTATTGACTTTTGTACTATGACAATTTTGTTTACCGATTTTGAGAATAGAAAACACGCAAAAGCATGGTATAGTGTGTTTCATATCTAAAAGTCTCAAACACTTCAAAGTTGTATCAACAATAATGTACTATAATAACTTAAATGTTTAAGTTAGTCTTAAAGTCTACAATTTTTAAGTTTTAAAAAAAAACAGTCTACAATTTCAGTATTGAAATTTTTTGTTGTTGCGAAGTAAATAAATATCCACTTGTGCTTGCAGTTTGCACTATACATATAGAGTGAGTGAAACATGAAGGCGAACGTTATTTCTTGCAACATTTTCGCACATTTTTCCCTTATAGTTTTAAACTTAGTTAGACGATAAGTTACCGCGCGACAATTTATTGCTTTTAAGTATTTTATTCCTCTATGATATATATTTATTGCTAGTAAATTAATTTTATAAGTTAAGATTTTCTTTTTGTTGCAAACCCTAGTTTATCGAAAATGCCACGACAAGATTTGAATATACTCTTTTCTGTGTAGAGATCGGTCACGTGGTAGGTGGAGACAATTTTGATTCGTTTCACGTGAATTGTCGGTTCCAAAACCTGGCTGAGAACTAAAACCTAGAAGATCATATACGATATATATGTATAGAACGATGCTTTTGTTTGCCTTGCTGCATTGCTACATTTTATGTGGTGTAAAATATATATAGCAATAGCATCGCAGGTAACCAGTTCTTTGTAGTGCTTATGATAGTTTATTAATATTGGTCGAGTTTGGCTTGCCTACTCACAATTCTCTTATATATCATTGCAACATAAAATTGATGTGCAGGCCTCCCAATCCCCAACTATCAGATAATTTGGGTTTTTTTCAACAAGCTTGACTAATAATAAACATGTATATTCTATTAAAATAAGTTTTTTTTATTTTGTTATTATAAAATAAGCTCCCAAAACACGAGCGATTAAGTTGTAAATATATGCAGAAGAACAAACGGCATATCCACACATGTAAACATGTGGAATGGCTCTTTCTCTTATATTTTGTGCAACATATAAAAATTTATAAAAACATGGTTGCTATCATATCCATCACAAAATATCATGTGAAATTAGTATACATGTTTTCACTGCATGCATCACTGTCAATTTGTTGAAGTTAGAATGGTTACAATGAATAAAGCAGACTAAAATATATATGCTTGTAAACTGGACCGTTTTGATTTAAAGTATTGTATTTAATTTTTTGCGCTTCACATTACAATTTTTTTATGACTCAATTAATATTGTTAGGCAAAACAAAAGATGATCGAAGGAGAAACTGGAAAATTTATGGTATAGCCTTATCCTTTATAAAAATATAAATGTAATATATTATTTAATTGTATTTATCATTTTAATTTAAAAGTTTAATATATGTAATTTTATTTTTATTTTTGTTTTTTAATTTATTGTAAAAATGGAACCTATTATATTTAATTGTTTTTAGATATATATTTAATAATTATACTGTTTAGAAACATATTTAGTAGAAATACATTTATATTTCATAATTATTCTTAATGAAATTTAATTAAATCATTCATATTTAATTAATTTTCATGTAAAAGATTTTTTTTTTCTGAAAAGAGTCCTATTATAATAATATAGATTTGTGGAGAGGAAAACAAAATTTTTTAAAGTCTATTTTGCGAATAATTTTTTTGAAATGGTGAATAAAAATCAGTCTAGTTAGCAAACTGATTAGTCAGCTTTCCATTTGCAACCATTCGAAACTTGACAGTGCTAATTGTGAATAACTGATTTGAGTAAAGAAGATGTGGAAGAAAAAAAAATTAGAGAATTAAAGAAAGTAGTAAACTAGTAAGTGTCAACATCACCCATAAGATGTAGATAAAAAGGTATCTGGGGAGTCAGGAGCTCATCACGAACTCGAGACTAAGACCCCATTTACCTCAAATCTCAACTAATCAACTTTGTTTTATCGTTAGATCTCTCCAATGAGAGCACAGAAACTATGTGCTTAATTGTTTTTCTGGACTGTGCTAGACGTTGACTGGACAGTAGATCGTTGTTAACTACTTAGCCATGTGGCATTTAATAAACTGCAACAGCTGTTACGCAGATACCTAATAAGAACCAAAAACGTGTTGGATTTTACTTTCGTGATTCTTTTGTCTCATTATAAAATTGCAGGTGGGATAAAATAAAATAAATACAATTGCATATTATGGTAATTGGTTTATATGTGTCATGTGTGTGTATAAGTCTTATAGTTACGCACCCCTAAAATAAGGTAATGGTGATATGGTTCTAGTAATATCTAACTTTTATTATTACTTCAAAAAACTTTTGATGTTATTAGATTAAATCGCTACTAAAAATGCATCTAAACTATAAGATATGAATCTTTAATAGAAAAAAACACTAAATAATCTAACAAAAAGAGATAAAAGTCAAATTTATAAAGTTTAATCAATATATAAGACCACAAAAATATTCTTTTTAATTAAATTAATATATATAAATCTAAAATAATTTTTTTTTAAAATTAATCTATGAATTAATAAAATATCGTAATCTCAGCATTATTAATTTTATATTTTACTACTGATAATTAGGTATTTATATAATTTCTGCAAGTTTTACAAATTTATGCATTTCTTCAAAATTTCCAACATTATTAATTTTTTCTATGACATTGTATACTAATTTTTATTATATATTTTTATAACAAGGTATATTCAAAATTTTAATTTTCTTTGGATTATTTGATAAATTTAAAATTCTTGTTATGATAAGATATTTACATAAAAATTGGACAAAAGCCTACCAAAAATCCTAAAATTGTGAAAAAGAAAGAAGCAAAGAAATGAGGTTATAGTATGGGGGAGGGCTCAAATTGAGGGTGCTAACATGGTGTGCTCCCAGGATAAATTCAGATCTTATATATTATTGTTGCATATAAAAATCTTGGAATGAACATATTTTTTTAAATTCGAGTTGGAATTACTTAAAAAACACAAAAAGATTAATTAAAATTGATAATTTACGCTAATATTTCTTTCTTTTATATTATCAAATGGAAACATTTATCATAAAATTGGATATATAATCACACATATAAAAATAATGATATTTTTAAAAGATATTACTGTTTAGAATTAATAAAAATGATGTATACATTTACGAAATCATCTACATTTGTAAAAGAATATAAAAAGTAAAAAATTATTTAAATTTTTTATCTTATTCATTCTACGGATATTAAATTCAAAAATAGAAAAATTAGCTAAAAAATTATTTATACCCATATGATATTCACTTAAAAAATAACTTAAAATATTTATATTTTTCTATTTTTATGCAAATTAAAAATTATAAGGTCAATTATATTTTTCAGTTTCTTATAACTGATTAAAATTTTCATCTAAAAAATTATATTTTTTATATATTAATCATAATTATTTATATATTAATCATAATGAATAATATGGCATGATCGAAAACAAAAACATATGTGATTAGTTTCCAAAAAAAAAAATGTTTTGTGTAAAAAAAACCTTCAATCTTTTTTTTTTGCAAAATAAACTCTGACTTAAAAAGAAAAATGTAAATCAATCCTATAACCTCAAAATATCCCATATAACTTTTCCTTGAAATAAATAATATTTTGTGCAAAAAACTCTCAATTGTTTTTTGCAAAATAAACTCTGACCTCAAAAAAATGGTAGGTCAATTTTATAACCTCAAAAATACCTCGGAACATGAAATCATCCAGAAAATTATTCTAATGGATGCATTAATAAAAATTAATAAATACAATATTAATATATACTTAATCAATATTAAATAAAATATTAAAGTATAATATCATATTTTAAAGATTATTTGTATACATGCAACCTTTTCTCATACTCAGCTTTACCCCTACTTCATAATATAATCCTTTTTAAATTGATGATGTGACAATAGTGAACGATTGTTCAGAACACTATGTTTCAATATTGTAAAACGGTACGATGTTTGCTTATATGTTGTTTTAGCACTTAAGAAACAATGTAGATTATAACTTGATTTGAAATAAATTTCAATCAGTTGATTTTAAGATAGAATTATAGTTTTTTAGTTGAATTTCTGAGTTTGGATTTCTGTCAATTTTTTCATAATTGTTCACTACTACCATATTATTGATATAAAAAAAGATTATATTACGAGGTATATGATTAATTTGTATTTTTTGAGGTCATGGTTTATTTTGCAAAAACTTAAAGATTGAAGGTCTTTTTGTACAAAATGTTATTCAGTTTAGGGAAGAGTTATATTGCAGAATATTTTTGAAGTTATAAGATTGACATATGTTTTCTTAAGGTCAGGGTTTATCTTGAAAAAATTAAAGATTGAAGGGTTTTTTTGCACTGAACCAAAAAAAAAATATCTATTTGTTCCTGTGTGACAGTGTGAGCATGATCAAATTGGACGGGACCACGTGGCACTTGATGGGAACGCTCCAACGCCAAATAACCAAAAGATATCCAAAGGCAGCCATCAAGGAAGTCACCTATGGGAATGGGACCCAGTGATACACGTGTACAGTATAGTGGAACTCGCACTCGATGGTTTCGACTCGGACACACACAATATCTGAGTTTTTCATTTGTTTAATATTTTTAATTTATATTTTTAAATTTTCTTACAACTATAAAATCAGTCCATCCCCTTACTCTCTGTCTCTCCCAACATACATTCAATCTTATTGTACAACAAGCTTAGATTTATATCCTAAATGGGTAAATTTTTGTGTTATTCTTTGTTTGGTTCTTGTAATGCGCTAATTGATTAATAATATACTCAGCACACATAAGTATGCATGTTACTGATCTATTATCTTCTCTATTTCAATCTTATATTCTCAGTGAGATTCATCGAAGAGAGTATTACTAAAATGTTGGAGATAAAGATTATCTCAAACTCGGAGCTTATATACGCCGGAGGAGACACGTCACCAGCAACAACAGTTTTTCAAGATATTCAGATCAAAGACGAAAACGTCGAAGGAGGAGGAGGACTAATAAAATCATGGGTTGATTCCATGAGAGCTTGTTCTCCTACTCATTTCAAATCTTTAAATAACCAATCTTCTTGGATGGTAAGGTCTTCTTACTACCTCTGTTTTTGGTTTTGTTTTCCAATTCCTTTGTATTGAACGAGAGAAGTGACTCTGCAGGTAGAACATCCATCAGCTTTGAACATGTTCGAAGAAATACTTCATGAATCCAAAGGAAAACAAATCGTCATGTTTCTTGATTACGATGGTACTCTATCTCCCATTGTTGATGATCCTGATAGAGCTTTCATGTCTAAGAAGGTATGTTTCCAGTATTTTTTTTTTAAATAATAATTTCAGAAACTTTTTGTTTTTTGTTTTGCTGCTAAAAACTAACCAAAAGAGGCATAGTAAGAAGTTTTTTTTGCGTTGGATTTAATTAAATAGCATAATATCGTATATAAAATAACTGTTAACGAGTAAGTTAACATAATATTTGTTAATAATACACGTCAATATCAACATTATATTTGTTAATAATACACGTCAATATCATGTTATTTAAATAAAAAATATGTCGCAAAGAAAAACGTTACTAACAACTCGTCATTCATCGTTCTTCAAAATAAGATATACTCATTTTATAATATATTAAATTTTAATTTCTAATTTGTTAAGTAATTTTTGTGTTGAATTCTTTTTTTTCAGATGCGAAACACTGTGAGGAAACTTGCAATGTGTTTTCCAACAGCCATAGTTAGTGGGAGATCCAGAGAGAAGGTATCCCATATAAGTTTATCTTTTTACTTTCAATATTAATTATAATTTTTTTTCCTAAAAATTCACTTTACTAATTCAAATTATGTTTCAGGTTTATAGTTTTGTGAAGTTAACTGAGTTGTACTATGCCGGAAGTCATGGCATGGACATCAAAGGACCAGAGCAAGGATCTAAATACAAGAAAGTATGAATACATAATTTATTATAGAATAAAGTTTGTTAACAAAATTTCTGTTTAAAATTTTCTCATTTCTTAAATACAATCCAGAAGAATCAGTCTCTTCTTTGTCAACCCGCGACGGAGTTCCTCCCGGTGATCACTGAGGTCACATTCTACCCCCGACCACTTATGATTCTTTTGTGAATTATATCTATATTTATATACAAAAATGTTTTTCCTTCTTTATAGGTTCATAAGAAACTAGTCGAGAAAACAAAATCGATTCAAGGAGCCAAAGTTGAGAACAACAAGTTTTGTGCTTCTGTTCACTTTCGATGCGTAGACGAAAATGTAAAGATAATTTGTTTTAAATTTTATATCAAATTTAATCATATAGTAATATATAAAAGATTTGTTAGTATCTTCGTTTCTTTTAATATCTCAAGTTGATTTCCTACGTTTGTATCAAATAGTTTTAAACAATTCACCACTAATACATAAAATTATGGGCTAACAGAAATGGAGTGACTTGGCCCATCTAGTTCGATCAGTCCTGAAGAACTACCCCAAGCTCATGCTTACGCAAGGAAGAAAAGTAAGTTTAATTAACAATTTTAGAGAGAAATTTTTTATTTTGTTTTATCAGTAGTTAATCTCCCAACTAAGATTTTGTTTAATCATGATTATTTACTTTTTTGGTCTGATTTAAATTTCAGGTATTGGAGATTCGTCCAATCATTAAATGGGATAAAGGCAAAGCACTCGAGTTCTTATTAGAATCGCTCGGTAAAACATTAATTATGCCTAATCAATTCATTATTGATTCAATGTTCACAAACTTCATAAAATGGTAGGGTATAGATAGTCCTTGTGGTTTAAAAGTTATAAATAAATAAAAAATCAATTTTCACTAATTTATGTTGTTGTTAATTGTCACTAATTAAAATGGGTATTTGACATGTGCAGGATATGATAATTGTACCGATGTTTTTCCTATATATATTGGAGATGATCGTACCGACGAAGATGCCTTTAAGGTATATACATATTCTTAGTGTTTGGACAGATAATTTATTCAAAGTTGTTTGATAAATCATTTAGATTAAATCTTTATTTGAATATTGATCGAGGTGACATTGTAACAGATTTTGAGAGATAAAAGACAAGGTCTTGGGATTCTTGTATCCAAGTACGCAAAGGAGACTAATGCTTCTTATTCTTTGCAAGAGCCAGATGAGGCAAGTTCTCTCACTCTATACAAATAACACATAAAATATTCTGTATTTTTCGGTGTAACGGTGATTTGTTATTAATTTGTGTCTTCTTTTTCTTGGTTCAATAGGTTATGGATTTTTTGGAACGTCTGGTGGAATGGAAAAAGTTAACATGTGGGGCATGACTAGTTTACAAGTACAGGAGAATCAATTTTTTTTCGTTTTTTCCTTTTACTTTTGTTATTTATTCAGATTCTAACGTACCAGGGCAACGCAAATGATTAAAAATAAGTAAACAAGAAGACAAATAGAGCTTCTTTTTTGGTACGAATGTTAAATCAAATAGAGCTTCTTTGTCTTTCTTTTTTTCCAACTCTGGTTTTGTGACTAGTCCCTTGTTGCTACGAGTGTTCAATATGTATATGTATATAGTTTCATGGGAGAATTTATTACTTATCCTAAGTCCGAACAATAATTTATTCTATATAGTCGAGTATTCTATATCATAAAATCATGTATATTACTTTGCGGGGTTTGATAAATTATTTAGTAAACATATATTTACATTTAATAAATACCAATTTGAATGCTACAAAAATTATCATTTTTCACTTTTTTTTTGCTGACAAAATTGATATATCAATTCTCTACATTACGGGTAAAATATTTTATGTATTATTTGGAAAAATTTATATTACAGACGAATTTAATTTAGAGAACCACATGTACGAATATCATTAAAACTATATTAAAATTTTTCATATCTTTTGATCAGAATCTCTTAATAAAAATAAAATAGATAATTCATAAACAACAAAATTTATTGACGTATTATAGCTGGGGCAAGTTGAAGAATTTTCTATTTTTTTCCTTTGAGATAATACTCCAAAAAAGAAAAAGTTAGTAAACGCCACTAACCAAATACCCAATATTTTATATGCGTTATTTTAAAGAGAATGTAATATGAATGCTCATATCATAAGTCTCTTTTTCGTAAAAGAAAAACAAACTTTTTGTTTTGGTATTTTAATTCACATATTATCAAAAAAAAAAGAGACCTAATAAATTTCTACTGTTTGATTTAGTATGCAAAGGGTTCGTTACATTATTTAATTTGGAGTTCAACTTTGATCTAATTATTTATACGAGCACGAGTTTTATGAAATTTTTTATCAACAAATTTAGTCAAAAA
Source organism: Sisymbrium altissimum (assembly GCA_900406495.1). NCBI lineage: Eukaryota > Viridiplantae > Streptophyta > Magnoliopsida > Brassicales > Brassicaceae > Sisymbrium > Sisymbrium altissimum. The sequence goes on along the minus strand of OVBI01001261.1, from coordinate 4,988 downwards.
TTAGTTTGAAGCAGATCCGCCTAAGCATAAGCTCCTGGTGCAGATATTTTTTGTTTTTCCTTATAAAAGGCTATTAATTTTCTTATATTCTCTTCCAAACTTCTAAAATGAAAGGGGTGACTCTGAATAGATGGCAGATGCTACGACGTTTTAAACATTTGGCAAAGATAAAATCACAGAGAACGTGAGCCATGATGGGAGCTTATTATTATCTTATTTAGTAATTTGATGGTAGGACGATTTTAACATTTGGCATGCATGACTACATCAGATAAAATCATATATACAATATGAGACATAATGGTAGATTTATTATAATCTTACTAAGTGGATGCCTTAATAAAATATTGATTACTAGACCATTTTGTAGGTTTCATTAGTGCGGAAGTTAAGATCCTAATTATTTATATCTTCCGATGGAATCACATGTGAAGCAGCTACATATTTGTTTAAACTTTAATGTCTTGGGAATTTTAGAGTTGATTAATGAGACATTGATGCCTTCAGAACAAACAGAAAAACGGAATTAAAGGCGAACAAAACAGTGGCAACTCTCAAATGCTTGACAACTCAAGCCACTATTTTTCTCATCTGGAAGGAGAAATTCGCGCCTGCACAATAGTCCGGCACTCAACTGACTCACACACGGTGGTTCTCAAACAATTCTACTGGTGCATATCAAAGATATCATATTAGTTTGCATCCATCGTAAGACTTTCAAAAGTCTTTTATCTCTGTAGTTCAACTTATGAGTAAAGGTCGAAAAAGGATAGGATATATTCTCACCCTTTTTCAAATTTTTAGGCCTTTTGTAATTCTATAGTTTCACCAAACTGATGTAAACAAACTTTTTGTTTTGGTATTTTCACATATTATCAAAAAAAAGAGAGACCTAAGTTAATGTTACGAACATGTAATTGTTATTCTACTAGGTAACTGCATTCTGGTCTCATGACTTAGAAACATCATGAAGAAGATTACGAATACAAAATATGTATCATCTGAACATGGTGGATTATTAAAAAATGATATATATATATATATATATATATTTAGAGAGAGAGAGTGAGAGAGAGTACAATGATGTGATAATAATCTAATAGAATTAGATATTCATTTGACTAGACCAATTTAGTGCGCTATGCTTAATTTAGTCATAGAACGGTTAATTTTGTTGGAGAAATTAGTGTGTATAGACCACCAGAGACAAAAATTAATTAATTAATTAAGAAGGTTGGTTGATTAATTTGTTATTTTTCTTTTTTAAGTCGAGAAATTATAAGCTAACAGCTATAAAAATGATTCGTAGAAAGTAAAAGATTCTATCAATTGACTTATCTATGAATCCTATGTTTATATATGTAAGTAAAATGATTTCCTACGTTTGGTTATCAAAGAAAATTGATTTCCTTTATTTTAAGTGACGTTATATATTTTAATTTTAAATAAAATTAGTTAATGGCAACGTAAGCATAAAATATATATCAAAGAAATTTTTTATAATAAAATATCTAATTTTTAAAAATCAATTAATTTGCTTAAAGATAAATATAGTTGCTGTTTATTGAATTTTTTTTTAATAAATCTATAATATATAAATATTTCTATCAGTGAATTCTTATGTTTTTTTACTATGTCTAAGAATCCATTTATTTTTATTTAACAGTTGGTAAATTAATTTTTGGGAGATTCTAAAATTATATATACTATATCTACAATCAATCATATTATCGTTCTCCGTTATTCATATGATACTGCAAATAACTTTTGATACGTTATATATCCTTTGATTATTTTATTTCAAGCACACCTAATTCTAAAATTTTTTTGGATATGAAATCGAAAAGATTAATGCACTTTGGTGATATAGTTAGTCAAATCAATTTTTTAATCTCTCTACATTAATTTCTATAAAGCAGAAATTAAGATGTTTATAATTCACTTCTATTCAAAAAGCACAATGTTTTCGTTGTGATTAAAGATAAATTTTTAACTACCTCCTAAAATCTCTCAGATAAGTGGTAAAGTGGCTCTAAAGCCACTTATAACATCCCAATCATCTTTACCAGTCAACATAGATCTCTTTTCACTAGGTTCATCGGCTGTCACATTCCTATCTGATGGTAGATGCGTTAATTTTCAAAGACTTGAAAATTATGATATATTATTCTTGTATCACCATATGATTATTCTCTATGTTTTATCTTCACTCATACGGTACTACAAATGATTTTTGGATATATCAACTCCAACTCAAACATATTTAATTCTTTAGATTTTTTAGATGTGAAACCAAAAAAATAAATACATTTTGGTGAGAAATATAACCAAATCAATTTTTAAAAATTTTCTATATAAAATTTAATATACTAAAAATTAAGATATTACAAAATTTAAAGCATAAAATTATCTAATCAAATGAAAATGGTTACATAACTTTATTTGAAGAAACTAATCCACATTTAGATTTACAAAGCAAACTTTTTAAACATTAAACCACTATCACTTTGTTGGATATCGAGGAGTTAGTGATGTTACAACGGGCAGTCGGGTCCCATTTAGGCATAAGCCATGTTGATTTAACCCATTTAATATCATATCTATTTAAGTTCGTTTGATTTCAGGTTCGCCAGGCTTTAACCTACCCATTTAAACCTATATAAAAAATTATGAATCAAAAAACAAAAAACGTCATTTCACAAAAAAAGTTACAACTAAAAAATTTAAAATAACATCATTTTGTACCACAAAAGAAAAAAGAATAAACGTATACTTTTTTATTTCACAGATATTTTGGTTGATAAATGAATCAATCTTTTTAAAACTTATTTAGTTTTACACATTACTAAACAATCACAGACCAAAAAACATTTGTTTTTGTATAGAATATGTGTAGGCTTGCAAGCATGAAGTCCATTTTAATATTATTACTAGAAGTTCATATAGAAAATGATGATCAAAGTAATAATACTCCATATGTTTCACATAATAGATATTTTCAGCTTTTCACACGTATAAGAAATTTTTTTTTTTGATTATATATTTTATTTTCTATTATTAATTTTTAGCAATTTTAAACCGGTAATAAAATAATATATTCAAATATTAATTTTAAAATTTATAATTTATCATTATTAATTAATAAATATACATAAAAACCTCAAAAATCTATTCTCTGAAAGAAATTGTTTTTATAAACATTAAATTTTTGAAACTGAAAGGTGTATATTTTTGGAGAAATGATTAATGTATGTACAAATCTAAAAACCTAAAAGTACATTTGTCTTATTTATATAATATTTTGTGGAAAGCATAGAAACTAAAAAAACTATAATTTTTTTTGCTTTTGTATAAATATTATTATTTAACATTTCATTAAAATTTTAACAAAATAAAAATATTTTAAATATTAATAGTTACAGTATATTAAATAAGTATAAATTTATATAGTAGATAATGAAAATTAAATAAAAACTTTGCAAAATATGGACGGCTTCATTCTGATCTGATTTATCCTCTTTTGTTCGATTTAAATTTTAAGATTTTTCTTATTCTTTATTAACTTGATCCATCTTGATATGGTGATTTTTTTGTATTTCTCTTTTTTTTGTTGTTTAATATAAATTTAGTTTTTATTTACTGTTAACTTTAATTAATAATTAAAACTCGTTAATAAAATAAAACATCTTGAAAAATATAGAATATTTGGATGTTAAAAAAAAAACATATCAGCAGTGTTTAGTATGTATATGTGAGTGAATGTTCCAAACAGTTCTGTGACATGTGGATGCATGTGGCTCACATGTCTAAATTATAGGGATAAAAATTATGATCATCAATCCTTTTAAATGAATAATCATTTTACGTCAAAAATATGGATTTTATGTAAATATATGTTTTTGTGAAATCTAAAAGTCTAACTGTATAGTATAATTAGTGCAAAAAAAATAAATGGAAAAAATTTCTACTTATTTATTTTAAATTTTACTATATAGGATGAAATAAATAAAAACATTTTTAGCTCATTAACTTTAATAACTGAAATAAAAACTTTTAAAATACAGTAAATTTTTTTTTTTATGTTTATTATGTAAAAAAGTGTACTCTAAATTTAATATTTTTTTCCAACTTTTATTTTTATATTTTTATTCTAATTTTTAACTAATTAATTTAGATTTTCTAAATGTCTTTTGACCGGATGGTGAATTTAATCAAATGCCAAGATAAACAAAATTGAAAGTAACTAATAAATAATTATTTTTATATGAATTTTTAATGTAATACCACGAAATGTGAATGAAAATAATAGAATAAAAATGTATAAAATTCTGTTTAAGGAATTGAAAAAAGAGAAAAAAGTAGGAAATTTTGAGAAGGAAAATATTTACTTTTTAATTCATCAATATACAAGGAATAGAAGAAATGATGTGAAACCTATATTTAAAATTTTTATAAAAGTTTCTTTTTAATTGGAATAAATTTTTTAAAAATAACAAATTCCCTATATATATTTTCCTAAAATTTGATCATTAACAAAAGCCAAATAAAAGAGTTATAGACATTCATTTCAACCAACAAATCTTATGGAATTATATAAAAAAATATAACTAATCTTCTGTTTTTTCTAAATATTTTTGAATAAATTTTTGTGCCAATCCTTAAAACATATATCCATGAATTTATAAATCCATCTAGTAATTTTTTTTTTTTTTTAAAAAAAGAGAAAATGAAGACATCTTTTCAAACAAATTTGTTTGAAAATCTTTTCAGAACTCTTTTGATATATAATATTTCTATAATTATTTTATTTTCTTGTATTTAATTATGTTAATGATAACCAAAATAATAGTAATCTAATAGTTTATATTTGAAAAATAATTTAAGAAACTTTTGACAATATTATTATTAATATATCTAGCTAGTTTTTAATATATATATATATATATATATTCAACAAAATAATTTTTAAAAAAAATTATATACAACAA
>OVBI01001260.1:0-38448 GCA_900406495.1 Sisymbrium altissimum | reverse complement strand
GATACATGCTCTCATAATTTTTCCTATTTTGACTTTATCCCAAAAAAGAGCGGGATTTTTGATAATGGCAAATCGAGCTTGCAAGACTCCAAAAGCACGCTCGACATCTTTTCGGACAGCTTCTTGACGTTCTGCAAATAAACTTTGTTTCGAGCCTTGTGGAAGCCGAATAGATTGGATAAAAGTTGCCCATTTCGGGTAAATACCATCTGTGAGATAGTAAGCCATATGATACTCCCTCCCGTTGACAGAGAAATTCACTTTGGGAGCTTCACCTCTTATTATATCATCAAAAACGGGTGAGCGATCAAGAACATTGATATCGTTTAAAGTACCTGGAGGTCCGAAAAACGCATGCCATATCCAGAGATCATATGAAGCTACCGCCTCTAAAACGATTGTCGGTTTTCCAGAACCACGTGCATATTGCCCGGCCCAAGCAGTCGGACAATTCTTCCACTCCCAATGCATACAATCGATGCTTCCAACCATCCCGGGAAATCCTCGTTGGTCTCCAATATGAAGTAGTCGTTGAAGATCCTCCGGTGTTGGTCTTCTTAGATACTCATCACCAAACACCTTTATTATGCCTTTGGCAAATTTTTCCAAACATTTTTGAGTAGTAGTTTCACCGATACGAATGTATTCATCAACCCAATCAGCCCCACCACCATATGCCAAGAGACGAATTGCTGCTGTACACTTTTGAAGTGGAGAATGACCATTCCTTCCGGTAGCATCTTTCCGTTGTCGGAAGTATGGAACTTCATTGGCGAGCCGCTCAACAATATGCAAGAACAATGACTTGTTCATTCTAAAACGCCGTCGGAATATATTATGAGGATATGTTGGAGTTTGACTGAAATAATCGTTCCATAGACGTATGTGACCTTCTTCACGGTTTCTTTCGATGAAAACTCTTTTTTTTCTTGACTTCTTTTGCTCTTCATGATCACCATAATCATTAAATATAAGATGTGCAAGCTACTACTAACCTCTGGATCATCTCCCCGCACTATGTGATGCATCAACGAAAATAGCTCACGGTGTCTTTGTGTTTTTAGATCAAAATGCCGTGTGTGAGTACTGCATTCACGGATACAAATCAGATCAGACATGCTAAAACGATAATTGCATAAAAAAGCAGACATGCGCAATTTTGCACTCTCACAGATTTATTATGAGAAATAGAGAAAGAGTATTGCATCATGACAGCAAACATTATATCCATTAAATTAGAAGCCGAGTCAAATGGATAAAAAAAATAAATGAAAACACATGTCTATATGTATTAAAAGAAACGAATGGTCTAGTCAAATAGGGATCACCAATTCATTAATTAAACACAACAGGAGAACAATGTGTCTTTGTGTTCTGACCCCAAAAACAAAACAAAAAAATGAGGAAAGGGTTATTGTAATACCTCATTTTCTTGGGCTGAAATGTACGCAGGGTTTTTCCAAGCTTTCTAGCAACCTGCACAGATCATAGCAAGTAGAAGCTCATCAAAGAACAAACAGAGAGACGTTTTCTCTTCTCTCATTACCATAACTCAAAGACTCTAAAAAAAGCTCCCCTTTTCAGGGCAGTGATAGCCTGAGCCAAATTGATAAAATAAAAGTTCCGTAAATAAATACTTCAACTGAATGTTAATACTAAGCTGGACAAACAAACTTACTCCCAATTTAAAACTAAAGATAAAAGATTCCAGTTTCAATCCACAGAGATTCAAACTCAACTAAGCCAAAAGCTCATCCATCTCTAGCCTTATCTACACTCAATTTCTCCTAATGCAGAACCAATTCAATAACTTGCTTAAACCCTAATAAGCTTTGAATCAAATGAATCATCAAGACACTAACCTCTGCAAGACCTTTAGGACCAAAGACTAACAAAGCAACAACACCAATAAACAAAGCCTTAGGTACGAATCACCATACCCTTACTACACCTTCTCTTCTTCTCTGCACAAATACGTAACAGTAACCACACAATTACACAAAACTGAACACATTCATAACAAAAAAGGAATCGGACTTTATGACGAGACAGAGAAATTCGTGACCTGGGTTTGAAGATTTCGGGTCGATTGAATTGAATCCAACACGCCGATTGAATTGAACTGAATCAACTGAAATCACAAAACTTTAATTAAACTTTATTCAATTGAACTGAAATCAAAAAACTTTAAGTAAAAGAGAAAAATACTAACTCATCACTTCTCTGATCTTCAATCAACTTTCAATTTTCGATTTCTGGTCATTGCACAGACGAAGACAAAGAGATGATTTTTGATTTCTGGGAAAGAGATGACGAAGACGAAGAGATGACGAAGACGAAGATTTCGGGTTTTTTGGTGCGAAAGAAAAGGAAGAAAAGGAAAAAAAGAAGATAAAACATATTTTATTTTACCAATGAGCTTGGGACACGTGGCAGAGAAGACCGTCTCTTTGCGTCCCAAAACAAGAGACGTCTCCTTCTCTTTTTTTACATTTTGATTTATTTTTAAAAAAATTTGGGCTAAGAGATGGCGTTAGAGACCCCCGATAAAGATGGTCTCATGCCAGAAAACCCAATAAAAACAGTACTAAGATAAGTGGACGAATAAATCTCTGGCCACAAAGCAACAAATAAAATTACCTTGACGGAGTAGCGGCTGGTCAGTCCGCAGCTAACCAATGGCTTTGTAGTAGTTTGTTTGCCACAATTTTGGCAAGTGTGGCTATTTATCCACTGGTTATTCATAATTATATAGTTATCTTTAAGCCACTACCTAATCTACGTCTAAGGTTGGGGTTTATGAGTCTTATGACTACTGATTTTAATGGTGTCCATATCATTAGAGTCAGTTTCCGTTTTGACAATTTTCGTTAGTGTAGATGAGAGTGATTAAGAATAACTCTGCACTTTCCATAGGAAAAGCAATTTTAATTAATTAACTTCTACACACCCTTAAGACTCACGTCTCTTCAATTTTATAAAAAAAACGATAGCTCCCTGATAATATATTCTGTTTCGAGTGATGTTAGAGGTGATGCAACATTGATTCGAAATCAAGTGGCAAGGTCTTTGTTTGTATATAGTTTTGAAACTGAGCTATCAAATAAATTTTTGTATATTCACAGTACTGTTTAAGATCTAATTATGCATTTTCTATTACGCTTTCATTTGGTTACAGTATCTTTTATATAAAAAAACAGTAATTACCTTTTTGTCAAAGTACAGTATGCAGCATGTATAGAGTAAACCAATTCAATATCAACTTTTTGAAACTTTCAGTTATTTCGTAGAAAATATATAAAACTAGCTCGTACATCTCAAAACTCTCATCGATATAATGATGGTGAAGCAGGTAGTAACGATCATTCACTATATGCTGACAAGTAATCTCCTCCAAAACTTTTAAAGAAAACATTTAATTATATTTTTAATTTGTGGAAACATTTAATTATATTTTTAATTTTTGTATTTTTAATTTGTGTATACTTTTTACTTTTTAAGATATATTCAACTATTTAGTCATACTTAATAAAAATATCTTATATTTTTAAAAAGCAACTATTATTTTACATTTTTGTATTAACATTTTATATTCAAAAAATAAAATCTCCTGCATAGCAGAAGCATAATACTACCATATAAATGATTTTAAATTATCTAAACGTTGATGATGGTTAACAATATTATACATTTTTTTACAACACAAATAAAAGTTTTGGCGTTAATTTAATTAACTAATCTTAACATTTTACCAAAAAAACAAATTAATTAACTACATGGAAGGTACATAATGATCGACGTACGCTTGTTTCTCCAGCTTTGGGTTTTCTATTTTCTTCGTTTACTTTTGTTTTACTTACTTTTTATAATGTCTAATTAACAAAAATCTTATATAATAACATAAAGCTTTTTCAATGGAAATTTTGAGAGGATATCATGTGTCCTATAATCAATTAAGGTTATTCTCAATAGAAGCTTTGAGAATATGACATGTGTTTACCAAAAATTTAACATTTTTTATTTTATTTTCTCTTTCTATTAATTTTTAAATTACTACATATTCCCCTATTTCAAATAATTGATATCTTGGAAAAATAATTTTTTTTTGAAAAAATGTTTTTAATCATATTATTAAATGCGATATATTGTTTATTTTTACTCAAATATTTGTATTTATTGCAAATATATGTGCAAATACAAATATAAGTAACAAAATAATAAAAAAATTTGATCATATTAACTGAAAATAATTTTTTTTTTAAAAAAAGCTTATTATAAATTTATAAATAAAATTTCACATATTAAACTATATAATATTAAATCCACTCAACGCGGGGGAATATTTCTAGTATGTTTATAAGCTAATAATAAGCTGTTTATACATCAATTTTTATGTCATCCGAGTTCTACTCCAATTTTAGCAAAATCATGGGGGTGCCTAGATAACAAGGCAATCGGCTACATACTTAATTAAGAAATTAAACAAGTTTCATAGATGGTTCATTTCTTTTCTTTTTTGGATGAGCTAATAACTAATTGGTTTTAAGAAAGTGTCGTATTAGACAAAGACAAATTAACGCCCATATCACGGTATATCCACCAACTGGCTGGTTCTGTTGTAGTGTTAAGCGCAATGATATGATGCAGAGCATATACATCGTGTTATGTATACCTGATGTCATGAGTATATATGGATAGTGAGCGCTGACATAAAAAGAATATAATATGTATGGGTATATTGATAATTGAAAAAACTGAGAAGGTTCCTTTATGTTCATCCCTGCATGCCTTACGACCTACCAAGTACCAAACTACCAAGTACATCAAGCGGAAGTACCCTAAATATTTGTTTATAATCGTTTTTAGTCAACTAATTAATTATTTTCAACTGTATTTAATAGCTTCGTCTCAAATCGCCGGCTTAACTTGTTAATAAGCAATTTTTCTTAAATAGCATTTTCAAGTTGAGCACTAGATATACGTATCTATATTCTAAAACTGAACATTACAAACCCTAATACTTCATTTTACCTCTTTTATCAATAACTATCGGAATCATATAGCATGAATGGTATCATATCATCTCGATTAGATGGTGTGGATCATTTATGGCATTAACTTATCAAAGAGAATCCTTCATAAGAATGGCGTTATTGGATATTTGTGTTATTGTGTATGTACTGTGGCCTGTGGGTGCTTGAATATGAATTAAGACAACCTTATATACTTTGGATGAATTATGCTCGTAATGTGTTGCAGGGCATCGGTGGTTAATTTTTGATAATATGATATGGCTCGATCGATAGGAGACGGATACGTGTCAGAATACAGCCTCGATCGATGCTTCACATTATATTTGTTAAATGTTATTTAACGGTCCAAAGATCAAATAGATAAAACTAAGCGTAAAGAATCTTGAGTATTTATTACAGTATCTATATATAAATTAATTAGAAACGACATGGAAAGCTTGTGGTACATATCTGGCAATATTCGAAGAGTTAACTAATTCCTTGATCTAGCCGTAGAACTTTCTAGCTTATCCTAATTTAATGGTTTGACTCCCTTCTTCTAGGAAGTAGAAAATAAAATAATCTAAAGATCACGGTTACGAGACTGTACATGGTAAATAATGGGATAGCTATCTCAAGAGAATAAAATAGTGACGATGAACAAATTAGTTTTTCGGATAATAAAATTACTTAGAGGCACATGTAATTTAAATTATACAATATTGTATTGAAAATTCGGAATGTATGTGTTAGTTTGTTACGTATAATTTAGCTATTTGAAATCTTTGCAAAAAGCTCCGACAATTCAACGGATAAAATTCATCGACATCTAACATTAGATTAGGCAAGATAGCAGCCTTCCATCGTGGCTTGGACCGATTTATGCCAACGAATTAGTGGTCTGGTACGGGCACACCTGGCAAATATTAGATTCAACCCAACAAATAAACGGTTACCAAATCTTCTAATGGGGAAGTGCAAAGTAATATTTCGTCCCTAAAACACTCTAAAGGTTCTACACCATATATACGGATCTACACCATCTAATCTAGATGCTATGATCTACACCATATATAAGGATCTATCTACACGTCCCTAATATTTAGAACCACGTGTAATTTTAGTTTTGGTGGATCACTTAAATTTTCTTAGTTTAATTTTTTTTTTTTTGATTTTACGGCTGCTCTAATGGTGTTTAGGTCCGACCAATTAACTCTACAAAGATATGATCAACTAAATTAATGGATAGTGCCACTTTCAACCTGAGAGCACTCGCATACGAGTGAAGGAAGGATCAAAACCGATCTCTATACTCTAGTATTAGCAGAAGCAACGTCATGGTGACGCAAATGCTTAGATATTAATCCAATAATCATCTAATATAACTGTGAAAACAAAAATCTCAACAATCAAATGTTATAAATAATACTAATTAAGAGAAATCGGGTTTTGCCCAAAAATCCATGATTAAAGATTAGATAGGTGGATTTTGTGTGAAAATACAAGTCAAAATATTATATCAAACGAGTTTATTATTTCAGATTAAGAACATAGAACATATGTGAAGGTGAAGAAAGTGATAAGATTCTTTCGTTCATCCTTGCTTGCCTTACCGACCTACCTAGCACATCAAAACGGAACCCTAGAATAACTTTTTCTATCATTATATTTTAATTAACAGTTATTTTCAACTTGTATTGATTAATATTTCCGCCTCAAATATAAAATTTATTTTGCCGGCTTGACTTGCTGATGGATTCTAATTAGCGTATTTTAAAGCATTTTCAAGTTGACCAATATATATATATATATATATATATATATATATATTTATTTATATGTTATATAACTTCATTACAAACCATAAAACTTCATTTACTTTTTTTTCAATTACTATCCAGATATATTTAGCATGAATAATATCATAGGTCACAAGATTAGATGACAAATGTAGATTCTTAAATGACGTAATTTCAAAATAAGTCATCAAGAGGAGTCATATAATGATATAAAAACTTGTATCATATCTGACTGTAAAGAGTTAAATGGATATGTATATGCATGTATGTATTATGGTTGGCCGAACACAAATAAGACAACTTCACATATAATTTGGATGGATTATGCCAAATTGCAGGGGATTGGTTATAGTCAGTTATATTTGTTCGATCGATATATATGTTTGTGTGTGTGTTATTTTTAATAAGATGTAATGACTCAATAGGAGACGGATACGTGTCAGTGTATCACATTACAGCCTGATGTTATAGTTGTTACAATATTATTATTATTAATATTAAATGTAAGTAAATGGTTGTTACAATATTTTTGTTGTTGTTGTTGTTAAATGTTAGTAAATGGTCCAAAGTAACAAATTAAAAAATAGATATAAAAATTTAAAGAATCTTAAGTACTTACACTATATAAAATTAGAAGCGGCATGGCAAGCTTGTGGTATATATCTGGCAATATTCGAAGAAGTTAAAAAAAGAATTGAACTCCTTGATCCATCCGAAATAGTTTCCAACTTATCGTAATTCTATAATTTTCTGACTCTCCCCTTCTTCTAGTTCCTAGGAGATATAAAATAGAATAATCTAAAGATGACGGTGGAGTGGGGCAATCGTACGCGCGTACCTAATATGATAGGTTAAAAAAATAATACAGTAATTAATCAGGAATTAAATAAATTCGGGTAAAAATAGACGAATCAATGATAATCCGTATTGATATATATGTAATTTAAAACTCATTTTAATTACTGTAAAACCATCTGGTTATCGAATGTTATAATTTAGTTGTTTAAAATTAATCTAGGGGTGTTACAGTCTGAATCTATAGTGACCATGCGGCTATTCTGTCTCTTTCTAAAGGCTGAGCAAACTAGTATGTCTCCCCCAAAACGCTCTAGGCATTTGTAAGGGGGCCATAGTGCAGTAACCCGTCGTCCATATAATTCAAAACTGTGTTACGTTGGTTCGCTCTTATCATATCTCGTTTTCACGGAAAATGAGTAAGATTCACTCAACAATCCTTCCTTCATGGGATAGAAAAACATAAAAACACGTGTTACTCGTATAGATGTTGTACATGTTGTATATAACGATAATTTTCAAGCCCAAAAATATCGCCAAAAACAGATGTCACCAATGACAACAACGTGGTAGACTGTCTTTGTATATTCTGAATATAGATGATTCAACTTTTTTCTACATCTGTAAATATCATTAAGGAATGAATGCTGAGGTTTACAAAAGTTAGACCTATATTTAGACAAAAAAGAAGAAGTTAGACTTAGACCTATATATATCTACATATAGATGATTCAACTTTCGAACTAGTATCCGACTTCGTGTTATATATATATTCTCTATAAATAGTCGTCTTCTCAAAGGGACATACATTTTACACTAACATGAATCTACTTCTCTTAGGTTTGTGAAATCGGAACCTCACTTTTTTCTTCGAAAATAACTCATAAATAACAAAATACATTGCATACCACTTTTTCCAACTCATTCTGAAAGAACCCCAATATTACTCTATAATCTATATATGTTTTCTGGTTTTTTCCCGACAAAGTAATTAATATGACAAAAATAATTGTTCGAACTTTTTAAAAAATACTCGAATATTATTGCACCAACGTCCTAATGCTTACAATAGTATTAGTCGATCGATATGTTCTACTAAATTGCCGCTCATTATATGGATTCATCAAAGATTTTTTTTTCGGCAATAGTTGAAAAGGTGAATTTCGTGTATTCATAAAAGAATTAAAATAACTAAATTACTAAATAGAAAGAAATGAAAAAAAAATGAAAATTAGTTAGTTTTAAGATTATAGCTTTTTTGTTATGGAACATAATTTCCTAGTTGAAAAATAGTTTTTTTTTTGTCAACTCCAACTTCATTTAAGCACAACAGTCACAACAATTGCATGCATAAAGATAGAAAGAGATACCCTTAACAACAGGAAGATTAATGATTTAATTGGTGGTTTATAAGATAGAAAAATAATAATTATCAATAAGCGCGACAAAAGATCATTATTAAGTAGTAGTAATATTCTATTTTTAGAATCTTCACCACGATTTGTGGGACCCTATGGTCTGGATAGGAACGAAACTGGACCATATTCGCAGGACTTGTTAATTGGTATGCTGTAATATAAGCATTACTTAGAAAGAGACTAAACAACTCTATGGTCTAAAACCAAACCACACCAAAAACAACAATCTGAAAAGAAAAATGATTAAATCATTTGTTGACTAAGAACTTAGAAAAATATAAACGGCATGATGGGCAATTAGCCATTTCAAGTTTATGTACAAAATCATTATTATTTGGTCATTCATGAATCGGGATGAGATGAGAGGGAGTTGAGAATATGCAGAACATCTACTTAAAATTAGAAAATATGTTTAATATATATAAATTTAACATAAGCAAATATATTCGTCCCACCACTAATAGTTGGAGTGCCTTACCCACCAGCATGTTCGACAGATTCTGGACAACACTTCTTTTAGCAAAGGGACCGTTCAGTTTATGTTGTAGTCTTGTTAATAAATATACATTCATGTTCTCTTACAATTATGATTACCTCTCGTATCGATTAAGTTTTATTACTAGCTAGTATATCCATCGTTAGGCCATTTCTCCGTATGTTGTTTTAGGTTTATTAAATTGGTTAAGCGAAGGTTCAACTTCAAACATTACATATGTGCCAAAGAAAACCAATTAACATGCTAACTAGCCGGTCGTTTTAAAATTTAATCAAGTAAAAATATCTTTAGAAACCTAAATAAAAATAATTTTTTTCAGTCATGTCTAATTACGACGTTTGACCCACAAATTAAACTGATAAACTCCTTAACTGCCCCCACTTTCTCCATGTACATTTGCACACCAAACGACATGCTGACACGTGTAAGTGTCTGTATATATACATAATACAGGTATATATGTGTATATGTAAACTGTATTTGGTGATATATTATGCAAATTATTTAACGTTTTTGAGATCTACCTGGATATCTTTTCTTTTTCTGTTACACAGTCTTATCTACCAGGATATCATTTGAACTTTTGAAGGTACTAGATAAGCTTCCTATTACTATATTTTCTTACTTACAACTTAAAAATAAGATTGTAGTAAATAGAATTCATACGATTAATTATATTTAAGATTATAACTTTTAAAGTCAATATAATTGAATTGTAACTTTAAAACCCCATGTACAATATGATTTATAATTTTTTAAATTATAGATAAAAATTAAAGTTGTAAATAGTTTCGAAAGTTTAATCAATCACCAAAAAAACATTTTTTAATTTATTAATCAACAACAAAAAAATTTTGAATTGGTTAAAGATTTATATGTATTTATTATTTTTTAATAAATATATCTTTAAGGAAAGTATTTCCTTTTTGGTTAAGTCATCTTATCTTATTATTATTATTTGCAAAGTACATTTATAAAAATACTTGAAAAAATCTATTATTTACATGCCATTACTTTTGTTTGACAACATATTTTATTCTAATTTTAATAGAATTAAGCCAAACATAATCTTGCATTATCTTCCAATATTTATTATTTCCTAATTACCAAGATTATGTTAAAGCATTTATTTAATTAAAATTATAACTACGTTGGTTTAATAAATTATTTGTAAATATTTAATCAATTACATTAAAAATAGTAATTTTTTCAAAAATCTGGTTTTCCTAAAGTTTAGGAAATTTATTTTACAAAAATCTTGATTGGATTTCTAAAAACCAAAAACTGTTTTAAAAACCACAAATAATCAAGCTCTTATATAGGTTTGAAATTCATCTGGAAAGATTTGGACCCAGTTGATTTCTACCCACACCCAACTCAATTATCCTAATGTAAATCTAAAGATTCAATTTATTTTGCACTAAATAACAAATACTTTTAAAACTAGGACCAAAAAATTACATTAATAAAAATGACGGCCACAAACATGAGCTTAATTAGTTTGGGTTCAGTCCGCCTGCTAATGATGATCAATTGATAATCCAACTACATAACTGCCTAGTATAGAAGGATAAAACTTTTAATTAACCAATAAACCAAAGAGTTCCGGGCGCAAATTGTGCCATTAGGGGAGAAATAAACAATCCAAATAAATAAACAGAATAATAAACAAAAAATGATCAAAACCGAGAACTAACAACGATAGCTAGGTCAAACATAGGGCCACACCAATCAGTAATCACCATCGTCTCGATGAGAGGATCTTTAAACATTGTTATATAATCTATTTACTACTAGTATTTTAAAATATTCAATAAAACAAAAACATAAATGAAAAGGAAAGACTTTCAATATCCGGAATTATAAATACCCGAATTCCCTGATGTTGATTTAGTAGAGGCATACACACACACGCACCCACACATACTCGAGAAGCAGAAGAAAAACTATCAAAGATGAAACGAAAGAGATGTGACATGGAAGAGACAACGAAGAAGAAGAAGATGACAGAGATTAGTTCGGCCATTGAAGAACTCTCTGTTCTTTCCATAGCCAAGACCACAATAGTTACCACCGAAACAGAAGCCACCAGTATCATCAATTTACCTTTGAAGCCTCTCCTCTCTTTCTGCAAATTAATCATCCAAGTTCTTGGTATATATTTTAAAAAATAGATATTACAAAATGTTTTTCATTTTTTGTTTCATTTTATTTCTTTTTTTTTTTGTAGGGGTGGAGGATATATTAACATTTTTTGTTGTTGAAATTTGAGGATATATTAACTTAAAACGATAGAGTTCTGTTCTTCCGAATCTAGCTCACTATAATATTTGATTTTCGTAAATCAAAGCATAACTAGCTCCTCCAATGGTTGTTCTGAAACCTTTGTTGATTGATTGCAGATAAGATTGGCCCGACAATGGCTGTTCTCCGACAAGACATTGATCAAAATATTCAAGTAATTAATTTTGTCTTTTTTCATGTATACTAATAGACTAATAGTGTTAATATATACACGCATCATTTTCAATGCTCGTAATCACTTGCGTAACGAGTTCAGAAATACTAATATATATATATATATATATATATATATATATATATCGTTAATATTGTCCGCTTGTTTTACCTTCTAGAATTCAACGTATAATTAGTTAGCATGATTAAAAAAAAAAAAAAAAAAAACTGATGTTTCGACTCGAGGCCCAATAACTTTCATCGCTTTCGACACGTGGACCCGTCTACACCTTTACGTTGCTTTCAGGGTCATTTTCGTCACTCTCTCTCGAATGAATGGACCTCGTTTTTTTCCTCCATCCTCGTTTTTTCTCCCATATATGTTAATTGATTTTATCAAGTTATTTAACCTATTCTGTTTATTGAGTTGGTGTAGAGATTAGAGAAGATGTGGGAATCTGATCCTATTGTGTACTCAAATTTGGTTGAGATACTGAGAAAAGAAGCGAAGGAAGGATCCTCTAAGAAGCCTAAAAGCTGTAGTAGAGCTGCTCTTTGGCTAACCAGGTACGCATCATTTTGCTGCATTTGAATATAATCCAACCGGTTTGGTTAGGACCATATATATAATATATGGATCAACTTACTTTTGTACTCCCAAAATATATTTAGAGCGATGGATTTTACATTGGCGCTATTGCAACGGCTGGTCAAAGACATGTCACAAAATATGGAACAAGCCGTAGAAGAAAGTTATAATTTGACTATAAAACCTTGGCATGGATGGATCTCTTGTGCTGCTTTCAAGGTATTATCATATATGAATGTTCATTATGATTACAAATCGAGTAGAACAAAAATTATAAAACCCAAAAATAGAGATTCTTTAGTTAAACTATTTTTTGGAATGTGTTTGTGTTTGTCTGTAGGTAGCTCTTAAGCTGGTACCAAATAACAACACATTCATCAACGTGCTTGCGGGTAAAGATGAGAGTTACCAGATGGTTCAAGATGATATAAGAAGTTTAATTTCTTTGCTCATTCCACTTCTAAGCCAACTCCATTCTATTTTGGTAAGACTTTTCTTTTTAATAGATATTAGTGTAATATAGTGTATTTCTTTGTGATTAGCTTAGATTTTTTTTTTTTGTGTGGCTGTGGTAGGAATTATATGAAGTGCACAAACTAAAGTCACCGTGAGTAAGAGAACCAAAGAGAAGGATAAGGACTTAACGGTATAGTCTGGTTTGTAACACAAAGTCTAACTTGTAGCATCACTTTTCTGATGAGTTGTATCAAATTTTCTTAGAATGAGTTATTTATCTAATTACTTTATCATGCATGCAATGATGATTTCCTTTTTGGTACATGAGTTTGTATGGACCATATATACATTGCTATCGTTGTGTATATATGCACATGCATGCACATAACCAGTTTCAGGTTTATTACATAATTTGAATCCATTTACGTTTGTGATACTATACGTAAAATCCACCAATCTCCTCTTGTAACCTAAAAATGATTACTCCATTTTAAGAATAAAACCTAACTAGTTGAGGCGGATCTAATTAGAATGAAGTCAGAATCTAATTCCCATTAACCATGCACCACAAAGATAATTAACAACATTTAACTAAACCAATATTGAGACGAAATCATTCTCTTCCTAAATCCTAATTGGTTAGCTCAGGAATAAAGTATTAAAATTTTAATTTGCAATGTAAAGTCAGTTAAAAGATGCGGGATAGGTAAAATATGAGAGACGTTGTGGATCTCTCTGTTGCAGATTCAATAGTCCATTCATAATTGTCTGGCAAATATCTAACATTTAATAAAACAGCAAGAAAATCGGAGCCCATTTCTGGCCCAATATGTTGACGTGGGCTTTTTAATTGCCAAAACTCATATGGGCTTTTCTTTTCGGCGTCAACACATTTTCATTTTTTTATTTTTTTTTTGGTGACACATCTTCATTTTTAGCTGCCAACTTTTTCCTTTTTAATTGATATAGAGTACAAAAGTTGGCCGAGAACACGCTGACACGGCTCGAGGAGGTTGAGATGGAGAGACTACGACACATCTAGTAACAAAGATTCTTTACACTAAACTTCAGAGATTTGTCTTTTTCTCTCACGACAAACGTAGAAAAAGACCTTAAAATATTAACAAAACGAGAAAAGGAAATGGAGAGTTTTTAGTTTGTTCTCCTTTCATTCTCTCCTCCATAAATGGAAGAGATCCGTGAATCTCGTGGCTTCCTCGTGTTAGATGCACAGTGAACTGATAACACACGGATCCATTATGTATGTAATTACGTAAGCAATCACGCATCTCAATACAAAGTTAGAGGGGGATCAGAACAATAAAGTTAGAATATTAGATGTCTGATTATTAAAAAAAAGACAAAAGAAGAGACAAGAAAGGCGTCAATCATTTGCAAGAAAACGATTCAGAATACTTTCTAGGAGAAAGATGAGGACTCGGTTGATACGTCGTTTAGCTTAGTAAACACCAACCTTACGTTTAACAAAGGGATAGTTTTTTCTTTTCTTTCTTTTCTCATTGATTGAGCTCTCCTGTTTGCTACTTCTACAATGGCGGTTTTCATTGGTATCATTTACTCTCTTTTATTTACTCTGACTCTGTTGGTTTTCTCATTCAATGCTTAGTTTACTCGTTTTGTGGGGTTCTTGGGTTATGTGTCAAGTTCTTGGTATAAGGAAACAACAAGAATTCAGATTCTAACGAAATTAAAATAATCCTTGGCTTCTTGTTTTCCTCAAACGACAACAATAGTCGATTAGCAATAAACTATATATATTATTGTATGAAACTGTTTGTGATATATATATTACTAAGTTTATTTATTTCTTTTCATGATGCAGGGGGGCTTCCATGGTGTGACGTTGAAGTAAATCTGAGTTCTATATGCTTTCAAAGAACCGCCATAGATCTCGTAAATATATTGTTCATCTGCATCTTCTACTTGCTCTTGATAGCTGGTTGTGTTTTCAAGTATTTTACTGTCGGGAGACGCATGAACGGCTGGATCTTTGTTGCTGTAGCTATATGTTGTGGTGTTACTAGCATCGTTTTTCTTGGTGTTGGATTGAAAGATCTGATTGATGGTGCTGATGACGTTAATGATGTTACATGGGTTTCTTGCTTTGTTGAAGGGATCATTTGGGTCTCACTTACGGTTTCGTTGCTTGTTGATGGCTCCAAGTGGATCAAGATTTTTGCATCTGTTTGGTGGGTGTCTTTCGCTTTGCTGGATTCAGCAGCAAAGATTGAGATATTTTCGCAGGGGACAAGCATCAGAATGTTTGACATCATAACCTGGCCGATAAGTCTTATGCTTCTTCTTTGCTCATGGATGAATTTGAGGTCTTCTACAGCAGCTCAAGATTACAGCAAAACAGGTCTTTCTGAGCCTCTATTAACGGAAAATCCTAGGAAAAACTCGGCGAGGTTAGCAACAGCTGGTTTTTTCAGCTTTTTATCGTTCTCTTGGATAAATCCTTTACTCTCCTTGGGCTTCAAGAGACCATTATCCCCAGATGATATCCCAAGTGTAGTCCCGGAGGATGAGGCTGAATTAGCTTACACTAAATTCTCTCAAGCATGGGATGCACTTCTCTTAGAGGGAACGAAGGGAAGAAACTTGGTGTTTAGAGCCGTTGCAAATGTTTACTTCAAGGAAAACATATTCATAGCAGCTTGTGCCTTATTCAGAACCGTTGCTGTTGTATCTCTTCCACTAATGCTATATGTCTTTGTGGATTATGCAAACAGTGACCACCGTGATCTCCGCGTTGGTTTCTTAAACTTAGCTTGTCTAGTTATGCTGAAGCTTGTTGAATCCTTGTCAATGAGACATTGGTACTTTGCAGCAAGAAGATCAGGGATGAGGATTAGATCAGCGCTAATGGTCGCTGCATACAGAAAGCAGCTAAAACTATCAAGCTTAGGGAGGAAAAGGCATTCATCCGGAGAGATTGTGAATTATATAGCGGTGGATGCATATCGAATGGGAGAATTCTTGTGGTGGTTCCACTCGGGATGGAGCCTTACGCTGCAGCTTTTGCTCTCTACAGCTGTACTCTTCGGAGTAGTTGGAGCAGGTGCTGTTCCTGGTTTGATTCTTCTCCTCCTCTGTGGTCTTCTTAATCTACCATTTGCAAAGCTGCTTCAGAACTGCCAGACCCAATTTATGATCGCACAAGACAAAAGATTAAGGGCCACCTCAGAGATTCTGAACAGTATGAAAGTCATTAAGCTGCAATCGTGGGAAGATGAGTTCAAGAAACAGATAGAATCTTGTCGTGATGATGAGTTCAAATGGTTGGCTAAGGCTCAGCTGACGAAGGCCTTTGGTACTTTTCTGTATTGGATGTCTCCAACAATAGTTTCTTCTGTTATCTTTGTGGGTTGTGCTTTACTTAAGAGCGCCCCACTGAACGCAAGCACAATCTTCACGGTTTTAGCTACACTAAGAGTTATGTCAGAGCCAGTTAGAATTATACCTGAGGCAATTTCTGCTATCATCCAAGTCAATGTCTCTTTTGATAGGATAAACAATTTTTTGCTTGACGACGAGCTCAAGATTGAAGAAATTGAAAGAAGTGGTCTGGAGAAATCTGGAACAACAGTTAATATTCAAGCGGGGAACTTCAGTTGGGATCCAGAAATTAAGATTCCAACTCTTCAAAATATAAATTTGGAAGTCAAGAATGGGCAAAAAGTTGCAGTTTGTGGACCAGTTGGAGCTGGTAAATCATCGTTGTTGCATGCAGTACTCGGAGAAATACCTAAAGTTTCTGGTACTGTAAGTAAAGCAGTCACCAAGACTTTCTCATTTTTCATTTCATATATATTTTTGTTCAATAATGTTTCCTTTATGCTGTCCAATTGTAATAGGTAAAGGTCTCCGGGTCCATCGCCTATGTTTCTCAGACCTCGTGGATCCAAAGTGGTACCATCAGGGCCAATATTCTCTATGGGAAGCCCATGGAAACAAGACGATATAATGCTGCTATTAAAGCATGTGCGTTGGATAAGGACATAAATGATTTTGGCCATGGTGACCTCACAGAAATAGGACAAAGAGGGCTTAACTTGAGCGGAGGACAAAAACAAAGGATTCAGCTGGCCCGTGCTGTCTACGCAGACGCTGATGTTTACCTCCTTGATGATCCTTTTAGTGCTGTTGACGCACATACAGCAGGAGTTCTTTTTCATGTAAGTGAGAACATTGCTTTTGACGAAGATTTCTTATAGAATAGTTCTAACTATTTAATTATGACTGCAGAAATGTGTTGAGGATGCACTGAGGGAGAAAACTGTCATTCTGGTCACTCACCAAGTCGAATTTCTCTCAGAAGTTGATCAAATTCTGGTAAAAGTTTAGCAGATCAAAAACAATGTATATGTCTCAATATTTTAATTATTAATGGTTGATGATCTTCATCAGGTTATGGAGGAAGGAAGAATCACTCAGCTAGGGAAGTATGAGGAGCTCTTAATGATGGGGACTGCATTTAAACAGCTGGTGAATGCTCATAATGAGGCAGTAACTGTGTTACCTTTAGCTAGTAATGACAGCCTAGGAGATCTTAGGAAAGTGGGTAGAGATAAAGAGATAGGAATCATCGAGGTTGTCGAGAAAATCGAAGAAGAGGTCACAACAACAGATATTCCAGGGGTACAACTTACACAGGAAGAAGAAAAAGAGGCCGGTTATGTTGGGTTGAAACCATTCTTAGACTATTTCCGTGTTTCCCAAGGATGGTTTCTTCTATGGTCAAGCGTATTGTGTCAGGTTGGCTTTGTAGTTTTTCAGGCTGCATCAACATACTGGCTGGCTTATGGCATTGGGATCCCTAAACTCACTGCTACAATGCTTATTGGAGTCTATAGCGTTATCTCAGCGCTTAGTGCTGGTTTTGTATATGCGAGATCTGTTACGACTGCCCATCTTGGACTAAAAGCTTCTAAAGCTTTCTTCTCTGGTTTCACAAACGCAGTCTTCAAAGCTCCAATGCTTTTCTTTGATTCTACTCCAGTTGGACGCATTCTCACACGAGTAAGATCGTTTTGCTTACATGTTTATGAATAACACTACAGCTCAAATGTATGATATAGTTGTTTGTAAAATTGGCAGGCATCATCTGATTTGAACGTCTTGGACTTTGACATTCCATTTGCGTTCATATTTGTGGTAGCACCTGCTGTTGAGCTCACTGCAGCTCTATTCGTCATGACATATGTGACATGGCAAGTAATCATCATTGCTCTTCTTGCTTTAGCGGCCACAAAAGTTGTTCAGGTACATATTCTCGTTTTACTAATTTTTTTAGCAGCAAAGAAGTCATTATTAATATCTGCCTTCTTCTCTGGAAAAAGGATTACTATTTAGCCTCTGCAAGGGAGCTGATTAGGATCAATGGAACAACCAAAGCTCCAGTGATGAATTATGCTGCAGAAACCTCACTTGGAGTGGTGACAATACGAGCTTTTGGAACTGTAGAGAGATTCTATAAAAGCTATCTAAATCTCGTCGATGCAGATGCTGTGCTATTCTTTCTGTCTAACGCAGCCATGGAGTGGGTGGTTATGAGGATAGAGACACTGCAGAATGTGACTTTATTCACTTGTGCACTTTTACTTATCCTAATTCCCAAGGGCTACATAGCTCCAGGTGCATGAATTATTTGCCTCATCACATCGTCCAATGATTTGCACTTTTAACTTTACATGTTTCATAGCTAATGGATTTTTTTGGAAGAAGTTTGTTCAAGATACATCATACTGAAAGGTTCTTCATGAATTGGTTCCATTGTGTTGCAGGTCTAGTTGGACTTTCGCTATCCTATGCATTAACGTTGACACAAACTCAGGTGTTTCTAACCCGATGGTATTGTACCTTATCGAATTCAATCATTTCGGTAGAGAGGATAAAACAGTATATGAGCATACCAGAAGAACCTCCTGCAGTTGTGGATGATAAAAGACCACCTTCCTCATGGCCTTCCAATGGTACAATTCACTTGCAGGAACTTAAGGTAAAAAAAAAACATTACTTGTTATAAGATGATCGTTCCAATTATGACTTAACGTTATGTTAAAGACATTGCTTTGCTTCTTTTCTTTTGCAGATAAGATATCGTCCAAATTCTCCGTTGGTTCTCAAAGGAATCTCTTGCACATTCAGGGAAGGGACAAGAGTAGGAGTTGTCGGGAGAACGGGAAGTGGAAAAAGCACTTTGATCAGTGCTTTGTTTCGCCTGGTAGAACCAGCAAGTGGTTGCATATTGATTGATGGTATTGACATAAGTAAGATTGGCCTCAAGGATCTGAGAATGAAACTCAGCATCATTCCTCAAGAACCAACTCTTTTCCGTGGCTGCATAAGGACCAACCTTGATCCTTTAGGTGTTTCATCGGACGATGAAATATGGAAGGTAAAATCAGAAACAAGAATGAGATTTCTATATGAAAGTTTTGAAACCTCTCTGATGAATCATTCCTTTTGCGTGCAGGCTCTTGAGAAGTGTCAGCTTAAGGCCACTATTAGCAATCTACCTAATAAACTTGATTCTTCAGGTTGAGAAAAAAAAAAAAAATTATGTTTCTTTCATAAAATGGGGTTCCGAGAATTGACAACACTTTTTGTTTATCTTTTCTTGTACGAGAAGTGAGTGATGAAGGAGAGAATTGGAGCGTGGGACAGAGACAGCTGTTCTGTCTTGGAAGAGTATTGTTGAAGAGAAACAAAATATTGGTGCTAGACGAAGCTACGGCTTCCATTGATTCAGCCACTGATGCGATCATCCAGAGAATCATAAGAGAGGAATTTGCAGATTGTACGGTGATAACAGTGGCTCATAGAGTACCAACGGTCATAGACAGTGACATGGTCATGGTTCTCTCCTTTGGTAAACATCTTTTTTCTATCTAATGAACCTTCTCTTTCATCTTGTAAACCTATGTGGGAGACTCATGAGTACCAATGGGTTTCGTGATTTTGTACAGGTGATCTTGTGGAGTATGACGAACCTGCAAAGCTGATGGAGACTGATTCTTACTTCTCCAAGCTCGTTGCTGAGTATTGGGCAAGTTGCAGAGGAAACTCTTCTCAGAATCTCCAAGTCCACACCTAAAAGTCTCTGCATTTTTAGCAACTGGGATCCAGTAATAGACCTCATTATCAGATACCGATTATACTGAAACTGAAATGCAAGAGACTACAAGTCACATTATGATCTTACGTACATTGTAATCTTGAGAAAATAAAAGCAAAAATTCATTACTACTAAAAAAAAGGACCAAAAATCCTGAGAAAGAATCCAAGCATGGAACATGATTGTAGCTCACGGAACCCTACTTGAACTTGCTTGAGAATATGATTGCAACCCATCATCGTGCTCTCATCATTGCATAGAAATACAAAACTTTCCCACATGCAAAACCAATATTATCGACGTACGATCTTATTTTCCACCACTCTTCATGTGGATATGCACATAAAGTCTCTTAAGTATGAGCTAAATCCTAAATTTAGAATTTGTTACCAATTCCTTTTTTTAATTACCATTTTTAAGCAATATATATATATATATATATATATATATATACTTTTAGATACAACTTTGATTTTTCAAAATTAATAATTAAACAAGAATCAAAACTTTATCCAAGTAATGACAGGAGGACTCAGGGGAGTGAAAAGAAAGACAGAAAAAAAAGAACTATATATGCTAGAATTTGATTGCGTAAGCAAATTTGAATCACAAAAGGCCAAATACAAGAAGAAGCAGCCTGCTAGTGCGATCAATCAATCAATCATTTGCTCGAACAAAAAGGCAACGATGTGGACTTTGATACGTCATTTAGCTTTAGTGAGAATCGACGTCACTTTCGATAGAGGCAAATTGATTGAGCTGCTTCTACAATATGGCCGTCTCGATTGGTACGTTTTACCCTTTCTTCTATTGATGTCTTCATTGCTTGAGTTAATTGTTTCAATCCTTAGTTTTCATTTTTGTGGCATTCTTGGCTTGTTTGTGAGTCTGTGAGGTTCTTTGTTGACAAACACAAATCAAACCTTTGGCACCTAGCAAGTTAAGATAGTGTGTAATCACTTATACTATGGTGGGATCTTTGACAATCCCTCTTCTCTTTTGCTTCTGGCTGTGGCTGGAACCTGAGAGTTGATTATTAAACTGTATATATTTTTGCATTCAAGTTAAGAAAGGCTGGATCTTTGTTGCTGTAGCTATATGCTGTGCTATTACTAGCATCATTCTTCTTGGTGCTGGATTGAAAAATCTGATTTAAGGTGCTGATGACGTCAATGAAGTCTCCTGCTGCCCTACTTTCTTTGTTGATGGGATCATTTGGATATCACTTGCGGTTTCACTGCTGGTTAACGGCTCAAAGTGGATTAAGATCATTACATCTGTTTCGTGGGTGTCTTTTGCTATATTGGATTCAGCAGGGAGAATGCATCAGAGTTGGCCGGGAACACGCTTACACGTTTCGAGGAGGTTGCGATGGAGACTCTAGAAACAAAGGTTCTTTACACTAAACTTCACAGATTTGTCTTTTTCTTTGAGGACAAACGTAGAAAAAGACCTTAAAATAATAACAAAACGAGAAAAGAAATGCAGAGTCTTTTTAGTTTGTTCTCCTTTCATTCTCTCCTCCATAAATGGAAGAGAGATCCATGAATCTCGTGGCTTCCTCGTGTTAGATGCACAGTGCAAGTGTGAGAACATATGGATCCCTGTATTTGTGTAATTACGTAAGTAATCACGCATCTCTATGTAAAGTTAGAGAGGATCAGGACAAAAAAGTTGAATATTCGACGGTTGATAAAAAAAATAAGACAACAGTAGAGACAAGAAAGCCGTCAATCATTTCCTCGGAAAAGATTCAGATTCTGTGAGGGTTTTCCATTTAATAGCAGAATCCTTTGAAGGACTTGTGGACTCGATTGATACGTCGTTTAGCTTAGTAAACATCAACCTCATGTTTAACAAAGGGATAGTTTTTTTGTTCTTTCTTTTCCCATTGATTGAGCTCTTCTGGTTGCTGCTTCTACAATGGCGGTTTTCATTGGTACGGTTTACTCTCTTTTTATTACTCACTCTGACTCTGTTGCTTTCTCCATTTCTTGGGGTTTACTCGTTTGAATGCTTAGTTTTCTCGTTTGTGGCATTGGGTTGTGTGTCAAGTTCTTGGTATAAGGAAACAATAAGAAACAATAAGAATTCAGAATCTAACCAGTTAAAATAATCTATATTATGCACAAATCTCTGGACAAACTATATATTAATCAACTATATATTATTGTATAAAAGTGTTTATGATATATATTGCTAAGTTTATTTATTTCTTTTAATGATGCAGGGGGAGTCCCATGGTGTGACGTTGAACTAAATTTGGGCTCTTATTGCTTTCAAAGAACAGCCATAGATCTCGTAAATATATTGTTCCTCTGCATCTTCTACTTGCTATTGATAGCTGGTTGTGTTTCCAAGTATTTTACTGTCGGGAGACGCAAGAAAGGCTGGATCTTTGTTGCTGCAGCTATATGCTGTGCTGTTACTAGCATCGTTTTTCTTGGTGTTGGGTTGAAAGATCTGATTGATGGTGCTAATGACGTCAGTGAACTCTCATGGGTGGCTTGGTTTGTTAAAGGGATCATTTGGGTCTCACTTACGGTTTCGTTGCTTGTTGATGGCTCCAAGTGGATCAAGATTTTTGCATCTGTTTGGTGGGTGTCTTTCGCTTTGCTGGATTCAGCAGCAAAGATTGAGATACTTTCGCAGGGGAAAAGCATCAGAATGTTTGACATCATAACCTGGCCGATAAGTCTTATGCTTCTTCTTTGCTCATGGATGAATTTGAGATCTTCTGCAGCAGCTCAAGATTACAGTAAAACAGGTCTTTCTGATCCTCTGTTAGCTGCAAATCCTAGGAAAAACTCGGCGAGGTTAGCAACAGCTGGTTTTTTCAGCTTTCTATCGTTCTCTTGGATAAATCCTTTACTCTCGTTGGGCTTCAAGAGACCATTATCCCCAGATGATATCCCAAGTGTAGTCCCGGAAGATGAGGCTGAATTAGCTTACACTAAATTCTCTCAAGCATGGGATGCTCTTTTCTCAGAGGGAACGAAGGGAAGAAACTTGGTGTTTAGAGCCGTTGCAAATGTTTACTTCAAGGAAAACATATTCATAGCAGTTTGTGCCCTTTTCAGAACAGTTGCTGTTGTATCTCTTCCACTAATGCTCTATGTCTTTGTGGATTATGCAAACAGTGACCACCGTGATCTCCGCGTTGGTTTCTTAAACTTAGCTTGTCTAGTTATGCTGAAGCTTGTTGAATCTTTGTCAATGAGACATTGGTACTTTGCAGCAAGAAGATCAGGGATGAGGATTAGATCAGCGCTAATGGTCGCTGCATACAGAAAGCAGCTAAAGCTATCAAGCTTAGGGAGGAAAAGGCATTCATCTGGAGAGATTGTGAAATATATAGCGGTGGATGCATATCGAATGGGAGAATTCTTGTGGTGGTTCCACTCGGGATGGAGCCTTACGCTGCAGCTTTTGCTTTCTACAGCTGTACTCTTCGGAGTAGTTGGAGCAGGAGCTTTTCCAGGGTTAATTCTTCTTCTCCTGTGTGGCCTCCTTAATATACCATTTGCAAAGATGCTTCAGAACTGCCAGACCCAGTTCATGATCGCTCAGGACAAAAGATTAAGGGCCACCTCAGAGATTCTGAACAGTATGAAAATCATTAAGTTGCAGTCATGGGAAGAGGAATTCAAGAAACAGATAGAATCTTGTCGTGATGATGAGTTCAAATGGTTGGCTAAGGCTCAGCTGATAAGGGCCTTTGGTAGTTTTCTGTATTGGATGTCTCCAACAATAGTTTCTTCTGTTATCTTTGTGAGCTGTGCTCTACTGAAGAGCGCACCACTGAACGCAAGCACCATCTTCACGGTTTTAGCTACGCTAAGAGTAATGTCAGAGCCGGTCAGAATTATACCTGATGCAATTTCTGCTATCATCCAAGTCAATGTCTCTTTCGATAGAATAAACAACTTTTTGCTCGACGATGAGCTCAAAGTTGACGAAATTGAAAGAAGTGGTCTGGAGAAATCAGGAACAGCAGTTGATATACAAGCAGGCAACTTCAGTTGGGATCCAGAAATTGAGATTCCAACTCTTCGAAATATAAATTTGGAAGTCAAGAATGTGCAAAAAGTTGCAGTTTGTGGACCAGTTGGAGCTGGTAAATCATCGTTGTTGCATGCAATACTCGGAGAAATACCTAAAGTCTCTGGAACTGTAAGCAAAGCAGCGACCAAGACTTTTTCTTTGTTCATTTCACTTATGTATGATTATTCAAAAATATCGCCTTTTTAAAACAGGTAAAGGTCTCTGGGTCCATCGCTTATGTTGCTCAGACCTCTTGGATCCAAAGTGGGACAATCCGGGACAATATCCTCTATGGAAAGCCCATGGAAACTAGACGATACAATGCTGCTATAAAAGCCTGTGCGTTGGATAAGGACATAAATGATTTTGGACATGGTGACCTCACAGAAATAGGACAAAGGGGGTTTAACTTGAGCGGAGGTCAAAAACAGAGGATTCAGCTGGCCCGTGCTGTCTACGCAGATGCTGATGTTTACCTCCTTGATGATCCTTTTAGTGCTGTTGATGCACATACAGCTGGAGTTCTTTTTCATGTAAGTCAGAAATTTTCGTAGCAAAGTAAGATTTAATTTAAATTTAATTTATGAGCCGTCCCAATAAAATTAATTGTGACTGCAGAAATGCGTAGAGGGCTTGTTAAGGGAGAAAACTGTCATTCTGGTTACTCACCAAGTCGAGTTTCTTTCAGACGTTGATCAAATTCTGGTAAAACTTGAGTAGCAGGTTGACAAAACACTTTGTCCATGTCTTACCGGTTGATTGTTATTGACTGATGATCTTGTTCAGGTTATGGAAGAAGGAAGAATCAGTCAATTAGGTAAGTATGAGGAGCTCTTAATGATGGGGACTGCATTCCAACAGCTGGTGAATGCTCACAATGATGCAGTAACTGTATTACCTTTAGCTAGTAATGAAAGCCTTGGAGATATTAAGAAAGAGGGTAGAGACAGAGAGATTGAAAACATTGAGGTTGTCGACAAAATCGAAGGAGAGGTCACAACAACAGATATTCCAGGGGTACAGCTTACACAGGAAGAAGAAAAAGAGGCCGGTTATGTTGGATTGAAACCTTTCTTGGACTACTTCCGTGTATCCTAAGGATGGTTTCTTCTATGGTCAAGTGTGTTGTGTCAGGTTTCCTTTGTAGTTTTTCAGGCTGCGTCAACATTCTGGCTTGCTTTTGCCATTGGGATCCCTAAACTCAGTAATACAATGCTCATTGGAGTTTATAGCGTTATCTCAACTCTTAGTTCTGGTTTTGTATACGCGCGAGGTGTTACAACTGCCCATCTTGGACTAAAAGCTTCCAAAGCTTTCTTCTCTGGTTTTACAAATGCAGTCTTCAAAGCCCCGATGCTTTTCTTCGATTCTACTCCAGTTGGACGCATTCTCACCCGAGTAAGATTGCTTTGCTTACGTGAATAAAATATAAAGAACATTACAGAGTACTAATGACATAACTGAATGTAACATTGCAGGCTTCATCTGATTTGAACATTTTGGACTTCGACATTGCATTTGCATTCATCCTTGTGGTAGTAACGGCTGTTGAGCTCACTGCAGCTCTAATCGTCATGACATATGTCACATGGCAAGTAATTATCATCGCTCTTCTTGCTTTGGCAGCTACGAAAGTTGTTCAGGTACTTGTTTTGATTTTTCTTCTTTCTAGTTGGTCAGTAAACAAGTCATTATTAACTTCCGCTTCTTCATTTTTTTTATAAAAAAAAAAGGATTACTATATAGCGTCTGCAAGGGAGCTGATTAGGATCAACGGAACAACCAAAGCTCCGGTGATGAATTATGCTGCAGAAACCTCACTTGGTGTGGTGACGATACGAGCTTTTGGAACTGTAGAGGGATTCTTTAAAAACTACCTAGACCTAGTCGACGCAGATGCTGTGCTATTCTTTCTGTCTAATGGAGCCATGGAGTGGGTCATTATGAGGATAGAGACTCTGCAGAATGTGACCTTATTCACCTGTGCATTACTGCTTATCCTTATTCCCAAGGGCTACATACCTCCAGGTATAAATTATGTATCTCATCACATCGTCCAACGATATGCACTTTAAACTTTACGTGTTTCATAGCTAATGGAAGCATAACAAGAGCTTTTCTTTGAAGATATTCGTCCAACTGATAAGTTCTGCATGAACTTTGTGCCTTTGTGTTGCAGGTCTAGTTGGGCTTTCACTCTCCTATGCATTAACATTGACACAAACTCAGGTGTTTCTAACCCGATGGTATTGCACCCTATCAAATTCCATCGTTTCGGTAGAGAGGATAAAACAGTATATGAGCATACCAGAAGAACCTCCGGCAGTTGTCGATGATAAAAGACGACCTTCTTCATGGCCTTCTAATGGTACAATTCACTTGCAGGAGCTTAAGGTAAGAAGTTACATTACTCATTATAAAATGATGATTCTACACTATGCTAAAGGCGTTGTTTTTGCCTCTTTCCAGTTATGACATTTAGTTATGCTAAAGGCATTGCTTTGGTTCTTCTTTAATATCAGAGAAATACATTACTTGTTACAAAGATATGTTTTAAAACTATGCTAAAGGCATTTTGCTTCTATTTTTCCTTTTGCAGATAAGATATCGTCCCAACGCCCCGTTGGTTCCCAAAGGAATCTCTTGCACGTTCAGGGAAGGAACAAGAGTAGGAGTTGTTGGGAGAACGGGAAGTGATAAAAGCACTTTGATCAGTGCTTTGTTTCGGTTGGTAGAACCAGCAAGTGGTTGCATATTGATTGATGGCATTGACATAAGTAAAATTGGCCTAAAAGACCTGAGAATGAAACTCAGCATCATTCCTCAAGAACCAACTCTTTTCCGTGGCTGCATAAGAAGCAACCTTGATCCTTTAGGCGTTTACTCCGACGATGATATATGGAAGGTGAAAGAAGAAACAAGAATGAGATTTCTATATCAAAGATTAGTCTTAAACCTTTCTGATGAACCATTCCTTTTGCGTGCAGGCTCTTGAGAAGTGTCAGCTTAAGGCCACTATCAACAATCTACCTAATAAACTTGTTTCTTCAGGTTGAGAAACAAAAAAGACTAGAAGTGATGTTTCTTTTCATTTTCGAGAATTGACAACACTTATGTTTTGTCCTTTTTGGTACGAGAAGTGAGTGATGAAGGAGAGAACTGGAGCGTGGGACAGAGACAGCTGTTCTGTCTTGGAAGAGTATTGTTGAAGAGAAACAAAATATTGGTGCTAGACGAAGCTACAGCTTCCATTGATTCAGCCACTGATGCGATCATCCAGAGAATCATAAGAGAGGAATTTGCAGATTGTACGGTGATAACAGTGGCTCATAGAGTACCAACTGTCATAGACAGTGACATGGTCATGGTTCTCTCCTTTGGTAAACATCTTTTCTCTTTCATGTCTTAACATGTTGTGAAACTATATGTGGGAGGCTCCTGAGTCATGACCAATGGGGGTTTCGGTTTGGTTTTCTATAGGTGATCTTGTGGAGTATAACGAACCTTCAAAGCTGATGGAAACTGATTCTTACTTCTCCAAGCTCGTTGCTGAGTATTGGGCTAGTTACAGAGGAAACTCTTCTCAGACTCTTCTAGTCCACACAAAGTCATTCAAGTCTGTGGAAACAAGGACCATTTCATAACTTGTGACTCACCACTTGAGTGTTAGAGATTTGGTATCCAGTTATCCACATTATTGCCTTCAATTAAATTTTCTTATAAAAATATCATTATTAAATTTAAAAGAGGTTTTATGATGTGTAGCTCACCAAACTCTCTACTTGAATCAGATATTACAATAACACCCTTTCACCAACCAAACCCACACACTGTCTTCTTTCCTTCTCCGGCGATTTTCTTTATACACACTGATCATACTCTGCTTCAGTCTCACCCACCGGTTTACAAACAAGAAAAGCTAAGAAAAGATAACAATTCAAATTACTTTGAAATAACGTGTGATCATGTCGTCACAAGAAGCGACGATCACTGATCAGAAACAGAGCAGTGCTGACGTCATTTTCCGATCAAAGTTACCAGATATTTACATCCCAAACCATCTCCCTCTCCACGACTACATCTTCGAAAACATCTCTGAGTTCGCTGCAAAGCCTTGCTTGATCAACGGTCCCACCGGCGAAGTTTACTCCTACGCTGACGTCCATGCCACGTCACGCAAACTCTCCGCGGGACTTCGCAAGCTCGGCTTGAACCAGCACGACGTCGTGATGCTCCTCCTCCCTAACTCTCCGGAGTTCGTCTTCACCTTCTTCGCCGCCTCCTTTCTCGGCGCAGTCACCACTGCGGCAAACCCTTTCTTTACACCGGCGGAGATATCCAAGCAAGCCAAAGCCTCCGCCGCGAAACTCATCGTCACCCAATCCCGCTACGCCGAAAAAGTGAGAGACCTCGGCGTCTTGATCATATGCACAGATGAGGACTCCTCCTCCGCCGTCCCCGAAGGCTGCCTCCGCTTCTCCGACTTGACTCATCCCGGAGAAGAAGATCACGACTCCCTAGTCAAGTCGTCGGTGGAGATCTCACCTGAAGACGTCGTGGCGTTACCTTACTCCTCAGGCACAACGGGTCTCCCGAAAGGAGTGATGCTAAGTCACAAAGGTCTCGTCACGACCGTGGCGCAGCAAGTAGACGGCGAGAACCCGAACCTCTACTTCAACAGAGAGGACGTGATCCTCTGCGTCTTGCCCATGTTCCACATCTATGCTCTCAACTCCATCATGCTCTGTAGTCTCAGAGTCGGTGCCACCATTTTGATCATGCCCAAGTTCGAGATCAGTCTCTTGCTAGAGCAGATCCAAAGGTGTAAAGTCACGGTGGCTATGGTCGTGCCACCAATCGTTTTAGCCATGGTGAAGTCGTCGGAGACGGAGAAGTACGACCTGAGCTCGGTCAGGATGATAAAGTCTGGTGCGGCTCCTCTTGGTAAGGAGCTTGAAGATGCCGTTGGTGCTAAGTTTCCTAACGCCAGGCTTGGTCAGGTTTGTTCCTTCCATTTTTTTGTTTGTTCTCTTGCATTGCATGTTAATAATTTTTTCTTGTTACAATATATGATTTACTTAATTTTTACTCGTATCTCTAGAATGATTATCTGTCTGTTTCTTACTAGTTATATTAGATGTACTTTTGTAGAAGCAAATTCCTATAACGTACCACGTGATTCTACATTTGCCGGCCCTCACTTCCGATATGGAAATGACTAATATATCATGAGGTTGCATGTGATATTTGGACCCATTTAATTCAATTACTCTATATGAAATTTTACATTTGGACTTTTAAAAACTTTTTCAAAATATACTTGTTACAAGTTTTTCCTCTAAAAGTATCAAAAAAAAAAAAAAACGTTTCAAAAATACCACAAGGAAAGTCTTTAAATGAATTTAAACATGAAAAAAAAACTGTTCAAATTGCTTTTGTAGTTTTATATATATTCTTTCTTAAACGTTTACAGAATTCTTTTGGAACCTTTTCTTTGCTGTTGGTGGTTTTAGAAAATTTACAAAGTCAAATATTAATTCCAACTCGTCTACAAGTTCCAGCATTTCTGTATAATTTAGCTTATAAAATCGATATAATTAGCCTAATACTATTCCGCCTCTACCTTTTTCATTTCCTGCTAAAGCATATAATTTTTTTCATTTTTATTTTTTTGTATTTTCTCCTAAAGCCTAGCTTTTTTCATTTCCTGCTTTTAAAATGTTTTCTGAGTAGGTGAGATGAGTAATGCGTAGGTCATACGTGATTGACTGATTGGCATAAACTTTTTAGAACAAATAAAAGCTAGGTAGTACATTATTCAAATTATGCAATGTCAATCACGATTTTTAAAAATTCCAGCTATTTGGAACTCTTCGTGGTGATAGCTTTTGGAGGTAGAGTTATATATTGGCTATATTAAAAAAAAAAAAAAAAAGGAGGTTCTCGGCTATCTTTACATTACATAACTAATAAGTAATAACACACATTAATTATCTGAAAATCCTGATTTGGATTTGATGTACGTATTCCGTTTTCTGATAATGATGATTTTAAAAGAAAAATAGTTTAGCAGCGATTCGGTTAAGACTTAATCCTGCAGGCTAATTCAAATCACAACTTTAAAATAATCTATAGCACAACTTTAGTTCTTAATACACTATGTTGGATATTGGTTACGAGCAGGGCTATGGAATGACAGAGGCAGGTCCGGTGCTAGCAATGTCACTAGGTTTCGCTAAAGAGCCTTTTCCAGTGAAATCAGGAGCATGCGGTACAGTGGTGAGAAACGCCGAGTTAAAGATCGTTGATCCAGACACCGGAGGTTCCCTTGCTAGGAACAATCCTGGCGAGATATGCATCCGTGGCCACCAAATCATGAAAGGCTACCTCGATGACTCGGCGGCCACCGCAGCAACGATAGACAAAGACGGTTGGCTACACACCGGAGACATTGGATTCGTTGACGATGACGACGAGCTTTTCATCGTCGATCGCTTGAAAGAGCTCATCAAGTACAAAGGATTCCAGGTGGCTCCCGCGGAGCTCGAGTCTCTCCTCATCTCTCACTCAGACATCAATGATGTCGCCGTGGTCGCGTAAGTAAATTTTGAAAATATTGTTTTACGTTATATTTTTATTTGTTGTTCCTCAATTTTTAACTGTGTTGTTGTATTGTACGTAGAATGAGAGAAGAAGATGCTGGTGAGGTTCCTGTTGCGTTTGTGGTGAGATCGAAAGATTCAAATATATCAGAAGATGAAATCAAGCAATTCGTGTCAAAACAGGTAAATGATTAATTGGTTATATACTTATATGAAAAATAAATCCACCTTTTTGATGATTTTGGGATCTCAACGTTTATAGAGTGTCTGTGTGTGATTCAGGTTGTGTTTTATAAGAGAATCAACAAAGTGTTCTTCACTGACTCCATTCCTAAAGCTCCATCGGGGAAGATATTGAGGAAAGATTTAAGAGCACGACTAGCTAATGGAGAACTAAGTTTGAAATGAACCAAAATAAATGTGTTCAATATAAAAATGCATGCATGTAATCTTATCAGACAAATTTCGTTGATAAGCAAAGGAAAACAACGTAACAGAATAAAATTTGCTCTATTTCTTTATATTCATATTATGAATCAATAATGATTGTGTCTTTTTTTATAAAGAAAATTATGATTTGACAAAATTAGGTAAAAGATTGATGAAATTAACACGTGGTAGATCTCCGAGTTGACGTCAACTCAAAATCAAAATCTTCGACGTAAGTAACATTCATCGAAAAAAGAATAAGCATCTTAAATTATTGAACAAAAAGACTTACGTGTCAACGACCAGGGACGAGATAGCAGAGAGAACAGAATCCACTAAACGTGAGGTCGTAATAGATCAATAATTTGGGACTTAACGTGGGTCGTAATAGATCAATAATTTGGGTAACAAATTGCATAGAAATAATTAAGCCTAATTAAATGTGGTCACATCTATGGGTTATATATGTCCTATGGGTGCTAGAAGATCTGGGGTAATCCAAAATGTACCATCAAAATATCATAATTCTTTGTTAATTAAAGTGCTTTTTCATTGACCTCACAACATAATTCATTTTCTATAAAGAAAATATAGATCTTAATTATGTATGTATAATTAGTTGTATTTAGAATTATATTTGAAGGCGGAAAGGAAATTCTTTTGGGTCATTGGAGACTATCATTTTAATTTCTGTTTAATAAGGGGTTAATTCTTTTTTGTTTTATCAAGTTTTGGATTGAAAATACAAATGAGAATCTTTTTTATAAAACAAAGCTATACACTTTTTGAAATGGAGTGAATATAGATAAGAGGAAGTGATTCGATGAAAATTATGTTTCATTGCGCAGTAAAATATATGCTCATGTTAGGTGAATATTTGTCGCTATCACTATCCTTACATAGAGACTAGAATAATCAAATTGGTTTTGAAATATATATATATATATATGATCGAAATATATCAACAATTTCATGGTCTAAATTGTATTATTATTATCCGTTGTTCATTAAGTCCTAGCTTTGCAACTATTTATGCATTGTAGTTATATTTGGTATAGGTATGTGTATTTATAACTGAACCTGAAATCTAAATCTGAATTTAATAAAAAAGAACCGAGTCTGATCAGATTCAGTTCTAAAAAAATTATTCCAATGAAACTGAAGACTGGGTATTTTAGATATGGGTAATAAACCTATTCAAACCAAAATTAGAATGGATATCCGAAAAAACTGAAGTTAACTAATTTATTCAGGCGTTTGTGAACAAAGGAGTTACTCTCATTGCTCAAAGTGTTATTAGGGATAATCGTGTGTATTCTTATGTTGTAATGGGTCCTCTTTTTGGTTAAATGATTTTTTTGAGAATAAAAGAGTTAATGTAAATGTTGCTTGATCCTCTATTGGCACGTTTTGATGCTTTGGTTTATTGTTGGTGGACTGATGCCTGATTTTACTGTCTGGTCGTTGGTGACCCTATTGTCTTTTTCTTGGCTATTGCAGTGTTGTCTTCTTCCATTAATTTGGAATTATATAATATCAGATGTTAAAAAAAAACTAATTTATTCATTAACTTGTTTTTTTTATCTACTTTAAGGTAATTTGGATATTTTGTAGTATTTTCAGGGAGTTTGTGTTGTTTATATATTAAAAGTTTCGGTTAATTTAAATATTTTTGGATAGTTTTAATAGTTCTGACCAGAAATTTCAGAAAACTTTGATACTTACAGGTAATTTTACATACATTTATAATATAGTTTTTTTAGATTTTTAAATAATTTTGACCCAAAAATTACAAATATTAGAATTTGAACTTGAAAATCCAAAAACAAAACCCGATCTCAATCCAAACGCCCACCCCAAATTTCGAATATTTATTAATGATTCCAATTAATACTTTTGTGACACAATGAAAAAAAATGTAATTTGTGTTTGTGTGAGTGAATCAGGTTAGATGTTTTAAAAGACAATCAACAAAGTGTGTTTCTCTGACTCCAGATCTAGCGGGGAAGACATTAAGGAAGGATCTCAGAGCTAGACTAGAAAATGGATCGACAAACATAAGATTAAAATGATCCAAATGAATACGCATGCTCTATTTTAATCAAAGGAAATAAACCTACAGGACAATGTTTGCTCTACTTTATTTGTATTTACGAATAAATTAATGGTCGTACGTTTTGTTTCTTTTCTTAAAATTGGTGGACCTTATTACGATATGATATAAAAATATATAGTATCAACAGCTGCCAAAAGAAGAAACAAATAGCATTCACCAAAAAGGAATAACCTATTAAATTATTGAAAAAGGAAAAAGCCAAAGTATCAATTCTTAAATAGATTTACTAGAATTTGGAATTAAATTGCATAGAACAGAGAGGGTAGCAACCACTGATCATGAGATTGTATATAGATCAAGAATTTGAAATAAAAAAATTGCATAAAATAAGCCAAGGTAAAGATTTTATAGATTGCTGCATATGATACTCTGAATCAAAATCAGGCATCGATCGATGAACTTTAAAGTCATTTATTTTTTTGTCATTTCGGCTAAAATTCGGTTTAAAAAGTAAAGCGCAAGAGATTGAAAATTTAATGATCGGTTTAATATGTTTGGTTTTGTTTGTTACTTTTTAAAGTAAAAAACAATACAGTATATTGGCATACTTAGTTAATGCAGCTCATGTTGCACGTTCTGAATCCGTAGATAGATACATGATGTTATACATGTTCAATTATTGCGATTTGACCTGTTTTTGGTGAACTAACCTGCATTTTTGAGGATATCATATGTCGGGTTGCAAAAGCAAGCACGTGAAGTCGTGGAGAGTTTTTTAACCCTTAAAAACAACCGGACCAGTCCGTTATCTTTATAATCGCTATAATCCAACTTACTACCATTTAAACCCAACCAAACAGAAGAAAGCAAGCATCAAGTTCTAAAAAGAAGTATTATAGAATCTCCATAGTCCACACAAATGTTGCTCCAACAACAAACGCTTTTTCTTACAAAGAAGTCAGATGAAGAACCTTCTCATGACTTCATTTTCCGATCAAAACTTCCCGATATCTCCATTCCAACTCACCTTACTCTCACCGAGTACGTCTTCCAGAAATTCTCCGGCGACGGAGCTGGCGATTCCACCACCACCACATGTCTCATCGACGGTGCCACGGGACGTATCTTTACCTACGCCGATGTACAAACCAATATGCGGCGGATTGCCGCCGGGATCCACCGGCTAGGGATACGCCACGGTGACACCGTGATGCTCCTTCTCCCGAACTCGCCGGAGTTTGCTCTATCTTTCCTCGCCGTCGCTTACCTTGGAGCCATCTCCACCACCGCGAATCCGTTTTACACGGAGGCTGAGATTACGAAACAGTTTAGTGCCTCTGGCGCGAAGATGATAATTACGAAGCCATGTTACGTCGATAAGCTAACGAACCTTCAAAACGTTTTGATCGTTTGCGTAGACGACGGAGACGACGTAGTTTCGTCAGTTGACGGTTGCGTGAGTTTCACAGAACTGACTCAGGCGGATGCAACACAGCTTCCTAAAGTGGAGATCTCGCCAGATGACACGGTGGCGATTCCTTACTCCTCCGGAACCACGGGGCTTCCAAAGGGGGTGATGGTTACTCATAAGGCATTAGTTACGAGCATTGCTCAGAAAGTCGATGGAGAAAACCCTAATCTAAACTTCACCGGAGATGACGTCATAATCTGTTTTCTCCCAATGTTTCACACTTACGCGTTCAACTCGTTGGTTCTTTCGGCGATGAGGACCGGTGCTGCTATTTTGATCGTGCCGAGATTCGATTTGAATCTGGTCATGGAGCTGATTCAGAAGTACAAAGTCACGGTGGTTCCGGTGGCTCCCCCGGTGGTTTTAGCGTTCGCTAAGTCCCCGGAAACTGAGAGATTCGACTTAAGTTCCGTGAGGATAATGATTTCAGCCGCGGCAACGCTCAGGAAGGACCTTGAAGACGCCGTGCGCCTCAAGTTTCCCAGTGCTATATTAAGTCAGGTTAGTTTAATCAATTCTGTCACTTTCACAATTATTTTGTTTTTTCCTCATAATTTTCAGTACACCTGGACATAGGGACTCTAGTTTTAAAATGCGAAAATCCTAAAAATAGGAAGATTCGTATTGACTAATAATCCGGACCTGAGAGTAATATACTAGAGAGTGGATAGATAATTTGATTAGATTAGATATGATTCACGTGGTACTTGGGAATTAACGTGCATTTGTCAACATCTTTATAATAGTCAACGAGGCAAGTATAGTAAGTAGAAAATGTTTGTGATGGGTCATAAGAGTTGTTGCTATGTGCAAATCAGTTGCTTAGAAAATTGATCAAACAAATCGAGTTTACATATATATAGTGACAGTACTAACAATAATTGTGGTTGGTGAAGATTTTATTTTGATTTTAATGTTGTTTATTTTGACGTACAAGCTCTGTCTCGGCATATTCATGAGCTGTTACTTGTTTCACGTTCTTTTCGAAATAGATATTCATCGGCAGAGACTTGATTTTTGTCTCCTTTTTATGTTTTCTTATTTTTTATTATTTATTGTTGGTCTATCTAACATACATTACACATCATCATAAATGTTTTTAAACTACACCCAACACTGGCTCCTCATGAAAACCCAAAAAAACATTGGCTCCTCATGTATGTAAACGGTGTAGCAGAGTCTGATCTATTCGTCTACAAAATTTTAAATTTAAGATAAATCAAACAATCCTCAATTTTTATTTTAACTAGTTTATAATACTAGTGAGACTATATATTTAAATAATGGTTTTTTATAGATAAGACTGCTATTGCTTTTTATATAATGAATTAACTCATTTCAATTTATTAAGAAGATACTTATATATAGTTTTATAAGTAATGATTCTTTTTCTTGTGTGCAAAAGTAATGATTATCTTATTTCTGATTTTTCTGCAACGTTTAGTGTAATACTACACATTCATTACTCGTCTGATTATAAGAATCACCCACACAAATCGATCTTGTCTAGCTCATTTATCATTTTAAGTACATTTGACTTATTGATTTGACCAAAAAAAAAAAAAACTCCAGTATTGACTTATTGATCCCCACAATCAAATTTGACAGTAATGTCGTTTTTAGATTTTGGTAATGACTTAAAAACACATTTTCAGTGTTATGGAATGACCGAGTCAGGAGCGGTGGCTGTGTCATTGGCATTTGCTAAGAACCCATTTCAGACCAAGTCTGGTGCGTGTGGGACTGTGATCAGAAACGCCGAGATGAAAGTGGTCGATACCATTAACGGAGTCTCCTTGCCACGCAACAAATCTGGCGAAATCTGCATCCGAGGCCATCAACTCATGAAGGGTAAAACAAAGTTTAAGGATCATGATGTGTTAGTGTTTTTGTTTTCCCCTTGGAAGACTACTTTGATAAGAAAGAAACGATGTGAACTTGTTAGGTTATTTGAATGATCCGGAGGCTACTGTCCGAACCATAGATAAAGACGGTTGGTTACACACAGGAGATATTGGGTTTGTGGATGATGATGATGAGATCTTCATTGTTGATCGTTTGAAGGAATTGATCAAATTCAAAGGCTATCAAGTGGCTCCAGCTGAGCTTGAAGCATTGCTCATTTCTCATCATCATATCGAGGATGCTGCAGTTGTCGCGTGAGTTTAAAAACAAATATGAAAATTTCCATTTCGAAACTCTTAATGCTTGTAGCTTTCTAGTAATATTTCAATTTTCAGAATGAAGGATGAAGTAGCTGGTGAGATTCCGGTAGCGTTTGTAGTTAGATCGCAAGGGTCTCAGCTAACTGAAGATGATGTCACGAGTTATGTCAACAAACAGGTAACATTTTAAGATTTCACTTCCGCTCTTCAACATGGGAAACACACGGTGATGGAAACTTTATATGTCTTAATAAACAACGGTGTGATGATCTATATAGGTGATCCACTACAAGCGAATTAAGATGGTGTTCTTCACTGACTCCATTCCTAAAGCTCCATCGGGGAAGATATTGAGGAAAGATCTCAGAGCAAGACTGGCTAATGGATTGATGAACATAAGTTAAACAATCTTACCAGACACAAATAAATACTTTGTTGATGAACAAAGGAATGAAACCTAATATTGCTTTATTTTCTGTGGATTCATGTGGTGAATAAATAATGGTTTCCTAAAAGTTTATTTACTTATTTACATTTGTGGAAATGTGTTAACTTAATATAAGATGACATAATGGTAAAAATATACATAAACAATTACCCAAGAAAATGGAGAAGCAAGACAACATTGACCAAAACGGAATAAGCATCTTACTAAACTATGGAACAAAAAGACTAGGCTGTCCACGACTAGGCGTTCCTATTACCAATTGGAAAAAAATGGTAGATAAACTTTCCATTTCTTTAGTTCAATGTGTCACAATAAAGTTTTCGGTTTTTCCGAAAGTCGGACATTGTGTTTTTACTGGTGTGGTGCTTTATATTGTTTTTAATAGAGGTTATGTACGTATGGGGAAAACAGTCTCGGGAAAATTTATAGAGAAAGAAACTCTACGTTAATTTCAAAACTGAGTAC
Organism: Sisymbrium altissimum; assembly: GCA_900406495.1. Lineage (NCBI taxonomy): Eukaryota > Viridiplantae > Streptophyta > Magnoliopsida > Brassicales > Brassicaceae > Sisymbrium > Sisymbrium altissimum. The sequence goes on along the minus strand of OVBI01001260.1, from coordinate 605 downwards.
TCGGATTCTTGAAATAAAAATGAGACGATTGCGTGAGTTTCACAGAACTGACTCAAGCGGACGAGACAGAGCTTCCTAAACAGGAGATCTCTCCGGAGGACACGGTGTCGATGCCTTACTCCTCCGGAACCACGGGGCTTCCGAAGGGAGTTATGATTACCCACAAGGGATTAGTTACGAGCATTGCTCAGAAAGTCGATGGCGAAAACCCTAATCCCAACTCTACCGGAGATGATGTCATCATGTTTTCTCCCAATGTTTCACTCTTACACGCACAACTCGTTGATGCTGTCGGCGATGAGGACCGGTGCGGCGCTCTTGATCATGCCGAGGTTCAAGTTGAATTTGGTGATGGAGATGGTTCAGAAGTATAACGTCACGGTGGTTCCGGTGGCTCCACCGGTGGTTTTAGCGTTCGTTAAGTCGCAGGAGACGGAGAGATACGATCTTAGGTCGGTAAGGATAATGCTTTCAGGCGCAGCTGCATTGAAGAAGGAGCTTGAAGACGCCGTGCGTCTCAAGTCTTCAAGCTTCCTAATGCCGTATTTGGTCAGTGTTAGAGCAAACAAATGTGGCGCCAAAGAATACAGAAGAGGAGTTTTGAA